>JAWZYT010003522.1:0-5000 GCA_034508575.1 Petrolisthes manimaculis | reverse complement strand
GAATCAACAGCAATTACAGGGTTTATATTGCCAAGCCATGGTATTAGAAGTGTGACACAGTTGAGAAGTTCTAAGGAGCAGTGGCAGTGGAATGAGCGGCAGGAAAAAGAAAATAACTGAATATATACTTTATAGGATGTAGGGTAAAAGACAGTGTGCAGTCACGGATGAGGTGAATAATCTTCCTCCGTCTGGCATCGAGCACCCATGTTAAATTAAGGAAGGTCTCGGGAGGGAAATTTTGGATAAATGATATATTCCATTTTGTTCGTTGTGCAGAGTTGTACGAAACACAGGGTACATAACATTCTTTGCACAACACAACACAAATATTCCCATACACCCACACAGTTTTCACCCCTACCCGACAAAAACAACGACAAAACAATTAAATACATTTCGTTTTAGCAATAACACTAACGACGCAGACTCACAGTTTGAAAAATCGCAAACACGTTCAATCTACACAATTAACCCTTTGCACCCTAACAGGCCAACACAGCTCCAAAATAACACAAACAGAACGAGATGACAATGCATAACCCTCTAAAAACATCCATTTATTCCATAATTTGTAGGATAAAGGAATCTTTAAGCAACGAGAAAAAAAATATATTGCCTGATCCAAAATGTTCCGAAAGTGTGCAAACTTCCCTTCAAGCGACACAACAAACTATTTTCCGCAAGACGACGCGTAAGACTTAATGAAATATTAGGGTCCTTAAAACAAAATTGCTTGGGAGACTGGTAAACATCTACAGCACAGGGTTATGGAAGAGATTCTCTTGTTGGTAAATTGAGAGGCTAGCTACTGTTTCCTCCTTACTATACCAAAAAAAAAAACGCTCTCAGTGGTAGTAATAGAGGATCTGTTTTTTGTCATAGTTTGGAAGAATCAGAGACCTTCAAAATCCTCAATAGTAACAAGTTGACCAACACCATGAGTCGATAGGCATTAAGCCCAATTTTTTTTTTTTCATCCTAATCTCTAGTACCGCTAAACATTAATAATCAAGTTGCTTCAGCCACGAGTTGTACAGCCTACCTCTTGTCCTCTTCCACTCACAGCTCATATATCAGAAATTAGCGTTCTCGAATCAGGCTGATAACCGGACTCGAGTTCGCTCACGGAACAATCTTTGGCAGGACATTCGGTCTCTCCAGTTATATGCAATGTATCCCGTGATTCTGTGCACACACTTAGTGTAAAATATTCAAGAAGGGAGGAAGAATAAAGAATAGTGGACACGCGTGTTGGGGGAGGACACAGATAGAGAGAAAGAGAGAAAGAAGATGAAAGAGATGAAAGACGAGAGAGAACTGAAGGAAGGATATAAAACCGAAGCAATTGTAAGGGAGTCTCAGGTGTGACAAGGCAAGACTTCCGAACAGTGATGGTTAAAGTAAAAATGAGAAAAAGAAACGCAAAGAAAGATTGTTGCGAGGATGGAGAAGGTGCTTGGCAAAAGGACCTAACAGCGTTTCACAACTTTGAATGTAGTTGTGCTCTTTCCTCTGTATTTTCCCAATTATTCCTCACCACCCCCTTCCCCTCCCTCCGCAGCAACTTTTCCCACTTCAAGCTTCTCTCCTTCCATCCTAACATCATCTATATCCTATATATCGTTTGCTTCCTATTCTCACCTATAGTACATGTCAGTATTTCGTTTTCCTTTCCAAATCCTTCCTTAATCCTACTCAATAATTACCTCCCCTCAGCCTTCAACAACAATAGCACCACAAACACTAGACTGCAGCAACAGAAAAAAGGGACACCGGTCTGCCTGACTGATATAATCATTAATTATCTTAATTATACCCACCGTAGTGCATTTATTTTCTCAATCACGGGAGTTGCGAACCAGCCAAAGTAAGAACGAACAAACTAACACACACACGGATGTACTGACCAATCCTAACTCAGGTTGTGTGTGACGTAGGCAGAGTGAGAGCCAATAGACGAGCGGTATTCCCTATGGTCATTAACTATTCGCTGTGGAGTAGAAATATGAAGAATTTTGTTTTTCACAGTAATTGATTGGGCAGATAGTCAGGAGAGTAAAATATGGCAGAGATGAAGGAGCGAGAGAAAAGGTAAGAGAGGTGAAGAGGGTAAGAGGAGAGAGAGAGAGAGAGAGATGAAGAGGCAAGCTAGAGGAGCAAGTGGTAAAGGTGGGAGAAGTGAAGAAGCTCGAGAGAGAGAGAGAGAGAGAGAGAGAGAGAGAGAGAAAGAAAGAGAAAGAGAGAGTAGGAGAGGGGAAGGAGAAAGAGAGAAGGTGAGAAGTGTGAAGGTGAAAAAATGAAGGAGCAAGAGAGAGACCATAAAAAGTCAAGGTGCAAGTGAAGAGATGGGAAAGGTGAAGGTGGAAAAATGAATCGGTAAGGGAGGTGGGATAGAGGGAGGAAAGGTCAAGAGAGAAGATGAGCGTGGTAAAAAAGCATTCGGGAAAGGATGTGAGGTAGTGGGAGTGGCAAAGGTGGAATGAGTGATAGAAATGGTAGAGTGAGTAAGGTTGAGATAAAAAAGTTGGGCTTAAATGTCGAATGGGGAAGGAGTAATGAAGTAGGGTATAGTAGAGAATGCAGGTAGTGAGAACGTTGGAGTGAATTCGTTAAGGGTAATGAAGTTCGTAGGAAAGATGAGATAAGGTAAAATAGAGGGATTGAGATATATAGATGAAGTGAAGAGTGGTGGTAAGGAAGGAGCACTGCAGTAAGGGCATTAGGTTATGAGAGAAAGACTGTAGTGGAGCAAGAAATGTGGATTGTGTTATAGGAGAGGCGGACTTTTGTAGTAAGATAGATGGGAATGTTGTAGGTCAAGTTAGTGATGTAAGTGTGGGAAGAGTTTAAGGTTGTACATTTTTTCGTGGATTGTGGTTGGAGACATGGACTGAAATAAGAAGGGATGGAACCGATACGGGTGGTGTTTGAGGAGAGAGAGAGAGAAAGAGGGAGAGAGAGAGAGAGAGAGAGAGAGAGAGAGAGAGAGAGAGAGAGAGAGAGAGAGAGAGAGAGAGAGAGAGAGAGAGAGAGAGAGAGAGAGAGAGAGAGAGAGAGAGAGAGAGAGAGAGAGAGAGAGAGAGAGAGAGAGAGAGTTGTTGTTGTTGAACGGGGTGGCATACCTTATATAAGGAGATATTTCGTCGTAGAAGAGGTGATATTAGTGAGAGAAATAAAGGCTTTAGGAATGGTGGATGTGGTAGGAGATGTAGAGGTGGGGAGGTGGGGGGAGAGCCGAGGTACAGTGTGGAAGGACAGGTGGCGGTTGAGGGATCTGTAGAAATAAGGGTGGAAGGAAAAAGGTGGTAAAAAGTGTGGAAGAAATAGGAATGGTGAAAGGAACAGGTCAGAAGGTAGAAGAGAGAAGTGTAGAAAGGGAGGTGGAAGGGTGAGTGAGGTGCATGGTGTGATGGAGAAGATGAGAGGAGGAAGGGGAAATGGATCAATTTGTATATTACTGAAAATGAGAAAATGAGAGGCATTATGAAGGGGACATACACACAGAGACAGAGATAGAGACAGAGACACAGACAGAGACAGAGACAGAGACAGAGACAGAGACAGAGACAGAGACAGAGACAGAGACAGAGAGAATTGTGAAAGATGGAGAAAATTCATTATATGGAATAATTTGAAAAGTAACGGGATTATTGACCGAATGAATGGAAAGGGAACCGAAAAGAAAGAGAGAAAGACAAAGGACAAAGGCAGAAAAAAAAAAGAAATAACTCTTGAAAGAAACACGCGAAGAAAGGAACGACAAAAACACATCAAGAATAAAGAATAAAAACTGCTGGCTAATGAAGAAGAATGGGAGGAACTGAAGAATGAGGGGGCAGCCAGCAGGAAAATAATTAAGCACGAGGGGAATTCAGGAAGGAATGTGTAATTAGTAGGAGGGAGTGAGGAGGAAAATAAGGTACCTGGAGTCAGTGGTATATGGGAAGGGACTGGTTGCTCTCTACTCTATGTATATATGTAAAGTAGGTAGAAGGTATAAGAAAGGAAGGATAAATTTATGTAAGGTGTCGCTGAGAGTAAGGCCATAACATGTTTCATAATTATCATGTTGTGAAGTTACTCTATGACTTTAATTAATATCCTGTGATGTATTCAAAGAGAGGTAAGTGGTTCGTGGTTACTGAAGCTCCTCAACAAAGTGTAACCCCTCGCCATGGCATAGGTAACACCCCACGACTTGGTCTTCCACAGTTGGTCCCTCTTGTCAAACCATCTCTCATAGAGGGTTTGATTTGATTGATGGATACTAGGCGCCGCAACACCTGAGGTCCTATAGCGCCAGAAAAAGGTGATTGACAGGTGTGACAGCAAACAGGAAGGATATATATCTCATAGAGTGTGATATAGTGGCGAGTGTGGGTGTAGTGGACGTGTCAGTGTTGCTCATAGATTTAGTAGAGCTCAAAACTCGCATTGTTGCCGCTGTAGAGTCGGTGATAATGAACTTGCTGCAACGAACAAGAGACAAAATCTATTATCGCGTTGACGTTGATGGTGTAACTGAGGAAAGTCATATATTCTGTAGCAATAAGTAGCAGGGGAGATTCTCTTGTTGGTGAATTGAAAAACAAATATATATTATATATATATATATATGGGCCAGAGTAATGTCTGTTAAAAAAAAAGGAATTGCGAGGAAAAAATGTAAAGGAATATAAGAAACCATAAAGAAATAATAATGCTTAAAAAAAAAGATGTGAAAGAAAGAAGAGATAAATAGGGAAACTGACGAAAGTGAATGTGTGTGTGTGAAAGAGAGAGAGAGAGGGGGGGGGGGGAGTAAGCGCATGAACAATGAATATAGTTATGCATACAGATTAAGAAGAGTTGGTAGTGCCTAGAGACTCATAAGAAAGTTGCATATAATAATGTAAATAAGTACGGGGAAGTATATGTAACAGGAAGGTTAGGAAGCGGTGAGTGATTGTGTGTAATGGAAACGGAAATGTCTGAATAAGAAATGACACCGAGTCTAG
>JAWZYT010003521.1:0-20000 GCA_034508575.1 Petrolisthes manimaculis | reverse complement strand
GTTTTGGCAATGCTTCAGCCTCAGCTTTTCTCTCATCTGTTTGATTTGCTTTCCCATCCTTTTTTTTTATATATTTAGCTAAAACAAAAAATTAAATATGGCTTATTTTTCGATTTATTATGTGCTTATGTTTTGCAGTGATATGTTTTTAGTTCTCATATACTTTTACCCATTTTTTTTGTTTTGTTTTGGCTCTGTAAGAATTTTTATTCATTTATTTATTTACTTATTATTGATTTAGAAGTTGCTCAGTTTTTTAGAGTACCATGGAAATTGAATGGTAGAGTTTGCATCTAGGTATTTCTGACCAACCTGTCTTTGGGCCAGATTAATTAAGGAACCCTGAAACGTAGGTAGTCGGAAAATTGGAGGTAAACGAGTCCTTCAAATACAACCACGAAACACCACCACCTGTAATATGGAAGTGGCAATATGTTTCGTGGCATAGTTAGGAGTAATCAGAAGCCTCCAATTATTTTCCTACACACGATAACAGGGTCCTTATAAGGGGGACATTTTGTGTTGGTAATTCTGGAGCAACTGAATCCTCCAAACTATGCCACGAAACAACAGAACCCCTATCAGAAATATTGAGGTCTTTAATTTGTTGTTTCGTGGCATAGTTTGGAGGAATCAGTAGCCTTTCAATTCACCAAAAAAAGACTAAAGAACAACGAAATCTTACTTCTTCCCGATCCACACCACATAATATTATTGATTGGTTTATAATTATTGCTTTTGTGGAAAGTTGTATACAAGCTTAGCCATTTTCACTGTAATATTGCTGTAATTTTGCTTACGATACCAACAGAAACCTCATGACACAACCGAGCTGTATACGACATTTTTTGGGGAGCTGTTCTATGAAGCTGTTCTTTAAATTTGGCCTTTAGAACGATTTAGAGACATAAATACATATACAGTATATATAAATGACAGGGTGTGTTACAAATAACTATATGCAGCTATCCAGTCTGTACTCTGATAATTTTATTTTGTGTGGGTTGCTGTAATTTTATATATATATATATATATATATATATATATATATATATATATATATATATATATATATATATATATATATATATATATATATATATATATATATATATATATTAAATAAATATATATATATATATGGTGTGTCCCTCAAGCTCACCATCAAAACAATGTTATCGATTAAGGGATAATTATTCTCATGTCAAATCCAAAAAGAAAAAACAACAACTCCTATTTAATTTACCAGCTCCATGAAGGATTTTGTGTTGTATTGACTTTGTTTTCATCACCTACTGTACACCTGAGTGACAGAGAAAAAAAAGTTAATAGATGTTTGAGGGATGCCATATTAAACCCCCCACATCCCTACCTACCTACCCACCTACCCACCTACCCACCTACCTACCTACCTACCCACCTACCCACCTACCTACCTACCCACCTATCTACCTACCTATCTACCTACCTACCTACCTACCCACCCACCCAGAGACAGTGTGGGGGTCAATACATGATTAAATTTATCCCAAGCATGCTTTAAAAAAAAATAATAATTGTTTCGAGTTAATCATTTTTCTTGAGCAGTTGATTGATTGAATTATCGATAAATATATGCTTTCTGTTTTATTTATCTATTTTTTTATATATGTGTGGGTGTGTTTGTTTTTTAGGTGACCTGCTTTTTATTTTAATTAATAATTATGTGTGGGTGTGTACGTTTTTCTTCCATTTTTATTATTATTATTGTTTTGTTTTTTTGTGACGTGCATGTGGGCTTCTTTGTAACTTTTTGTTCAACCTCCAAACGTTTTTTTCCCCAAACCCATCCCACGAACCAACCCACGAACCAACCCACCACCCACCTACCCAACCCACCCACCCACGAACCAACAAACCAACCAACCAACCAATCAACCCACCTCTTCCCTCCCTCCATCCTTCCCTCCCTCCCTCCCTCCCTCCCTCCATCCTTCCCTCCCTCACTCCATCCTTCCCTCCCTCACTCCATCCTTCCCTCACTCCCTCCCTCACTCCATCCTTCCCTCACTCCCTCACTCCATCCTTCCCTCCCTCCCTCACTCCATCCTTCCATCCCTCCCTCCCTCCCTCACGCCCACCTTGGCCACTTGAAGCCCCGCCCATCCCCCGTGCTTGTCCCCCTGAGAAGCACAGGTGTCCCGGGGGTCAGTGTGCTGGTCGGTGTGATGGTATTAACGAGTGTGTTGATGGATCTGATGAACATAACTGTCCCGTGGTGGGGGTCGATGTTGGCAGCTTGGTCACCTCAATAAGTAAGTCCCCTCCCTCCCTTCCTCTCTCCCTCTCTCCCTCCCTGTGTTCTCTTACTCTCTCTCCCTCCCTCCCTCCTCCTCCCTCTCTCCCTCCTCCTCCCTCTCTCCCTCCCTGTGTTCTCTTACTCTCTCTCCCTCCCTCCCTCCTCCTCCCTCTCTCCCTCCCTGTGTTCTCTTACTCTCTCTCCCTCCCTTCCTCCTGCTCCCTCCTTCCTCCTCCTGTGTCCTCTCATTCTCTTTCTCTCTCTTACTCACTCTCTCACATCCTCTATCTGATTTGGTCAACTCAATATGTAAGTCCCTCCCTCCCTCCTTCCTCCTTTGTCCTTCTCACTTACTCTCTCTCTCTCTAATTTGGTCACCTCAATATGTAAGTCCCTCTCCTCCATTTAATTCACACAAAGTTAAGTTTCGTGTCTGTTTTCGTGACAGACACAGGAAAGAAAGTACGACCATCAGAATTTAATGATAATAATAGGTTCGTCGATTCGGGGGCAAAGACGTTCATAGCAAAGGCTCTTATGTTATAATATAGTTGTATCCTCCTCAGTCCTTCCTTATACGTGTGGATTAAAAAACAACAACACCAGCTCTGTAGGATTGTATAGGGTCGTCCACCAGGCGAGTCGAGAATAAGAAAATAACAACACCAGCTCTGTAGAATTGTATAGGGTCGTCCATCAAGCAAGTCGAGAAAATAATAATAAATAAGGAAGGTAACTAACTACAGTGATGGTGTTTACTTACGACTCGACCCATTCACTCCTATGACTAGCAACCGTTTACATCATTATGACTTCTTTGTTTATTGTTTTCTTTTCCTTAGTGTTATTTACTCGTGTCTCAGTTGTCTGCATGCTTAATTAACTATACCTTCTAACGTATGTGCATGAACGCATGTGATTACTATGATTACTATGTGCATGAATTTCTAATGATTAATGCAAATATTACTCTGCCTGCCAATACCAATCTATATGCATGATACTATTTTTGTCCAACTAGGGTAAGAATATTCCTCATTGATGTATGTATATTTTGTAACTAATATTTATTCCCTCTCTATATCTACGTAGGCTATTATGTATATTATGCCTGCCAGTAGAAAGTTGAACTATGTATTAGCTTCTTGTCACTGCACTGTACATTCAAGTTACTATAATTATACAGTAGAGCTTATTGATATATTGCTGTGATGAATGTTTACAGAATTTGTACCTTGTGAATGGAGTGAGAGAATGCATTAAGCTATTCATATTGCATCAGTGTTTGGAAGGAAGAAGTATAAATGAAAATATCGTATAAGGAGCAAGGTACTGTACCTATATATATATGCTACCTATTTACAATATAACAGGTACAATGCCTTCCCTTGTAATTGTAATGATACTTGTATAGACGAAGCAAGCAGGTTATAATTGTCAGGTATCAGGTATAATTATCAGGTACCACGGCCTACCCTAGTGTGTGTGTGTGTGTGTGTGTGTGTGTGTGTCTGTGTGTGTGTGTGTGTGTGAATTGATAAACCATGTCAAGGTAAGACTGCATGCATGACCCAAGTGTCTGCATGACCCCAGACACAGAGTCGACGTCCGTGCCACCAGAGGGTTGTCGAGGAGATGCCCACTTCACATGTGTAGGTGGAGTGACCATCTGTGAAGTACAACAGTGTGATGGCAACGAAGACTGTCCACAAGGGGATGATGAACAAGGCTGTGGTACGACTTCTTGTTACACTTTATTTACTCTGGCTTTATATTTTTACTCTTTACTCTCTACTTAACTTCTTACCTTTTTCTTGTTACACTTTATTTACTCTGGCTTTATATTTTTACTCTTTACTTAAGTTCTTACTTTTTACTCTTACCTTTATATTTTTACTCTTTACTCTCTACTTAACTTCTTACCTTTTTCTTGTTTCACTTTATTTACTCTGGCTTTATATTTTTACTCTTTACTCTCTACTTAACGTCTTACTTTTTACTCTTACCTTTTTCTTGTTACACTTTCTTTACTCTGGCTTTATATTTTTACTCTTTACTCTTGCTTTATATATTTACTCTTTACTCTCTACTTAACGTCTTACTTTTTACTTTACTCTTGCTTTATATTTTTACTCTTTACTGTCTACTTAACTTTTTACTTTTTACTTTACTGTTTGTTTATTTTTTACTCTTTACTTTACTTCCTACTTTTACTCTTCAGTTTTTTACTTCCTACTTTTACTCTTCAGTTTTTACTTTACCCTTCTACTGTTTACTTTTTAATTTTACTTTATACTTTTACTGTCTGTTTACTATTTATTTTTTTGTTTATCTCTTCCTTTCATTTCATTATTCAGTAGAGAGTTAAAATAGTGTAAAAAATTAGCTTTCTTCTTTCCTTTTTATTTTTCATATTCCCAAAATTTGCATCCATTTCAATGCATGTGTAGACAACATTGATGTAGAATTAATTTATAGTTTATATTCTTGTATACAACTCCAGGACATAAATCTTCATGCATAGTTTATTTACAAATTTGGTGAAATTGACGATATAGCAGATTTATTATCAAAGTTTACAGATAACGTAACGTAAGAAAATCATAGACTATAGACATTTTTTTAGATATTTTCTTGGTGATATAATAATATAATGTAGTATTTTGTGCATTGTCTGTAGGAATGACTTAAATTCATATATAATCAGATTTTTTTATTATAATGTTAAGAACTAGAGTGACTAGACGAAAATTATGAAGCATTTTATTAATTTGAAACACTAAAAATTATCAACCATAAACATTACTTGGAAATTGTCGATATCACCAAGACTAAAAAAATTCCTTGAAACTGAGGAAGGATTTCAAAAATTTCTAATATTATTTTTGTGAGTTTTAATTTATTCACATGTTTATTTTCTTAACATTATGAGTATGATGGAGTTTTATGTCAGCATCTTTAAGTAACTTTGTGATTGAGTTATATATATATGAGAAGCGGAAATAGGGAGACAGGCTTGGGGGGGATAGAAAGCCTGTCCCCTATTCCCGCACCCCCTAACCCCCCTGTAAGCCTGTCCCCCTACTCCCGCACCCCCCTAACCCCCCTGTAAGCCTGTCCCCCTACTCCTGCACCCCCCCCCCCCAAGCCTGCCCCCTATTCCCGCACCCCCTTAATTTAATTCTCTTCCATGTTATGATCGATTGAATTATGTCTTTTTATTATTATTATTATTATTATTATTTTATTTTTATTTTTTTACCTTGGCTGTTTGGAACTTTGTGCATGTCTGTGTAACCCTTCTTTATCATCTATCAATACTTCTATTATTATTTATTATTATTATTTTTGTATTTATTATAAAAAAAAAAAGAGAAAAAAAAATCAAAGAGAGAAAAAAATATATCTTCACGCAACCATCACTACTACTACCATTCCTCCTCCTCCTACTATTTCTTCTACTACTATTTCTACTACTACTACTACTACTACTACTTCTACTACTACACACACTACTGGTCAGGCTGTGATGCTGGGTCGTTTGAGTGTGATGGGTTGAGATGCTTGACCAACGATCGTATGTGTGATGGGGTTCAAGACTGTGCCGATAATACAGACGAGAAAAACTGTACTCCACGTAAGTAAAAAAAAAAAAAAAACATGAAGACAATTGATTAAACATGAAAACAACTTTTTTTTATTTTTATTTTTTTTATTTTTTTTTTTACTTTTTTACCTTCTTTCTACTTTTTTTTTTTTTACTTTTTTACCTTTTTTTTTTTTTTTTTACTTTTTTACCTTTATTTTTTTTTTTTTTTTTTTACTTTTTTACCTTTTTTTTTTCTTTGACCGTAGCCTTCTTATGCCTTACTTACTTACTTACCTTCCTTAATTAATTAATACCTGTGTTCATTATTGGCCTTAATTAATTAACTTTCACCACTAAAGATACTAAATAATGGTGAATAAAGACTTGACACAATGTAGATTACGAGCATCGAATTCGAAAGGTTATAAAAGAAAAAAATATATACGAACATCAAAATGAGAGAACTTTGACGACAAGAAAACACACACGAGTAAAGAGTTTCTTTATTATTATTATTATTATTATTATTATTATTATTATTATTATTATTATTATTATTATTATTATTACTATTATTTCGATTATTTCGATTATTATTATTTCGATTATTATTATTATTATTATCATTATTGTTATTTCGATTATTATTGTTATTTATGGTTTCTAAGTGAATATCTTTGCCCCTACGAATTGATTAAGGCATATATATTATTAAGTCAAATCGACGAACGAGTTACGTGAAATTTATAATATTTACGAGTTACGTGAGATTTACAACAACAAATACGGTACGAGTTATGTACGTGAGATTTACAGTAATTACGAGTTATTACGAGTTATTACGAGTTATTACGAGTTACTACGAGTTACTACGAGTTACTACGAGTTATTACGAGTTACAGTAATTCCCACCAGTGTTGCAAATGAAATATAAAAGTTTCATTTAGTTATTATTCCCGTTAGAAAATGTTGTCATCACGTTCTCAAGTCGACCTTACTGATTCCCTGACCTTTCAACATTCGAGTAAAAAAAAAAAAAAAAAAAAAAAAAAAAAAAAAAAAAAATAGAGGATATATTTTTCACTTTCACGCTCCACATAGTTAGGAGGAATCAGAAACCTTCACTATTATCAACAATAGAATCTCCCCCCCCCCTCCTCCCTTTCATACGATTGGGAAGTACAGTCGGCAGCCGAAATTGTATTGCAACCTGACTTTAGCTGATACATATATACATACAATTACAATCATACGCAGGTGCAGGATATGAAGCGAACTTATGCTGCCGACTGTACATATAATAATTCCTGGGCAGACCAAATCAGTCTTACAAACAAACACTTTCTCTATCTTTCAAGTTCATTTACACAGGGAGTGATCACGACTTGGAAACCAACAACAAATGCCTGCAAATATTGTATATAAACTATTGATTTTATTATTGTTATTACACACACTCTTGTATATATATATATGGAAACTCATTTTGAGAAGCAGCCTTTATTTACAGTTTGTTAAGGACCCCCTGTGATGTGGTCAGAAAATTGGAGGTTGGAGAGTCCTTCAAACCTTGCCACGAAACACACACACCTACATTAAAGGAGCTTGTTTCGTGGCATAGTCAGGAGGAATCAGAAGCCACCAGGTCTCATACACGATCACAGGGTTCCTTAAGGACTTTGTGATTGTGCATGATAATTGGAGGCTTCTGCTGATTCCTCCTGACTATGCCACGAAACAAGCTCTTCTACATACATGGTGTTTCGTGGCAAGGTTTGAAGGATTCGTTTATCTCCAATATTCTGACTACATCACAGGGTCCCTTAAGTGTAATTCCTCATGTTATATATATTATGTACATAAAACCTACACTTTATTGTCATGTAGTAGTCATTTGTGCAAGTTATGTGTGTTTGTTGCATGTACATGAGTCTTTCAAAGTGGAGTAGTGGCATTTATCAACAAGTAGAGCAATATGGCTCGTGTATAACTTACTCTCTCCTAGTGGTGGAGCTGCCAGGGGTCCAAGGAGTGTTGGAGAAAAACAGAACAGAGTTTGAACAAGTAAATTTTCCAAACCATTGTCAATGATGAGAGAGGTTTAGAAGACTCACTTTTTGGAACTCTGTACAGTTGCTCTCCAAAACTCCTTGGCCCCTGGTCCATCACTATCAGTCATGGCTGTACCGTAGTGAGAATATTGGAGGTAAATGAGTCCTTCAAATATTGCCACGAAACATCACTATCTCTAAATTATATGAGGAGTTTGTTTCGTGGCATAGTGAGGAGGAATTATTAGCCTTCACTATTCATACATGATCACAGGGTCCGTAATGTAACCAGCACCATGTATTATGATTATTATACTGTAGTTCTCCACACATTGTTTCCTGGCTGTCACACAATATGGGTCGGTCGTGTATATAAGAATATTATCGATGGTATTGACGATGGCGTGGTGGTAACAGTACGATAACTACCTATAGACACCATAATTATAGACCCATCGTACATACTCTACCAAACCATCGTCAACCCCACCGATAATCTTGCTTGTATACGATGGCGTGGTAACGGGGTACAATGTCTTCCTTAAAAAAAAAAAAAAAAAAAAAAAAAAAAAAAAAAGAGAGAGAGGCATCGTATCTCGTGCTATGATCCCTAAGAAAGAGAATTGGATGATTTCTTTCCCCAGCACCACCTACCTGTAGTGGTGATGCATCTGGCCCTCACTTGTGTCAAGATGGGTCCACATATGCATGTTTTTGTGATCAGAAAGTTGAGTGTCCAGGAGGGGAAGATGAAGATGAAGATAGATGCTTTACAGGTACAGTAACGTTATATTATTAATTAACTCCGAGTTGTAACACATGCAGCTCATACTAACTAACCCTACAGTGTGCTTTATAAAATTTGTGATTGATGTCAATATAACACATACCCTAATAATTATATTAATTATTAAGAGACCGTTTGTGATGTAGTCAGAAAATTGGAGATAATTGAGTCTTTCAAATATTGCCACGAAACACCCACACCTACAGTTTATGGAAGGAGTTTTGTTTCGTGGCATGATTAGGAGGAATCAGAAGCCTCCAGTTTTCATACACGATCACAGGGTCCTTAAATAAAGTTATAAAATTATGACAATAATGTTAATCCACTTTCTATGGTGATTTTGTCATTGCTTTCAGAATGATTATAATATTTCCTTATTTGCCTCTTTTCAATTTATTTATAGAATTTTCTCCACAACTTTCAATAAATTGTCATTCCCTGTTAATGAGAATAAACATTGTTTGCCTACGTAGTAATATTTACAGTTAGGGAATAATAATAATATAAAAAATAGCACGTTTTTCAAAGCACATTCCTTTGGCTACAGGAAATTGTTGACAAGGGTAATATGGGTAGTGAATAGAGCGTAATACTGGGGTCACACCTAGCCGAACTTGAGGCCGAATGTATCCCAAAGTGTGTTCGGTTTGTATTCGTAAATCATTCGGGCAATGATTCGGGGTGTTCGGGAATAGTTCGGAGCCATTTGCAAAAATTTAGAACCGAATCGGAAAGTTTTCTGAATGTTTGGTGTTGCATGAAACTTTCGGAACCAATTCGGGATGGGCAAAAATTCGGACAGAGATCGGGATATATTCGAAAACTATTAGGAAAGACTTCGGAACATTCAGTATGACATCTGTTTGCATTCGGATTGTATTAGGTTTGAATTCTGGCCATTGGAGCTGTCAAAATTCGGTATGTATTTGGGATCACTTCGGAAACGCTTTGGGATTGCATATCCGAAGGACTTCCGAAGCCATCACGAAGTGTTTCCGAATTTTGACAGATGATCCGAATCAAAACCGATTATAAACCGAAACCAAACAGAAGTCAGTTCGGGATGAATTCGGAAGCAATTCGGCTAAGTGTGACCCGGGCTTTAATGTGACCCGGGCTTTAGTGTGACCCGGGCTTAACACCAAAAAGGCTCACAGAAATCCGAGCGAGAGACAATAAACCACCTGAGGTAAATGTTATTGAAGAGAAACTTACTGTACTGAACTGAACTGTTTATCTAATTCTCCAAGTATTTTGTGAATGTGTTTGTATTTTGTTGTTAAGTAATTGTGTCTTCTTAGTGCATCATTTGTTTGTACAGTTCTTTAATTAAGTAATGTTTCTGAGAGCTTTAATTTTATGGGACCCTGTGATGTAGTCAGGAAAATGGAGATAAACCAGTCCTTCAAATATTGCCACGAAACACACACACACACACTTACACACACACACACACACACACACACACACACACACACACACACACACACACACACACACACTTACCTATATGGAAGGAGCTTGTTTGTTTCGTGGTATAGTCAGAAGGAATCAGAAGCCTCCAATTCTCTCATACACGATCACAGGGTCTCTAATAAATATCTTTCTTCATGCGCGGCTTGTAAATACATACATACATACATACATACATAGCAGTTGCATGCTTTTCACAACTCTTACATTACATTCTTTTGTATTGTTATGTACAGTATGTTATAAATATAGTGTTGTTTTTGTAGCTAGATGCTGTAGTGTATAAATTATAGTGCTTTTTATTTTTTTTAACAATGGTAATTTGATTTAAGGGGAGATGATTCTTTTCTGGGTGAATAATAATAATAATAATAATAAATTGGGAGCTCCTTCATTCCTCCACACTATGCCACGAAACAGATCACCGTTTTGTACACTTGCCTTCAACAATTTCGAGGCACTACCTGCTACACTTTAGCAGGTAGTGTCTCGATATTTTTGGAAGCAACTGTACCATAGAGGTCGTCTGTTTTCTGGCATACTTAGAAGGAATACATTTGCCTTCCACTTTATTATCAACAAAAGAATTATTTCTCCCCCCAAAATTATTGTCTTGTATCGAAATTGTAGAATATAAATACATTGTGAAGAGGAGCTTTAAAATTGATATATTTCAACTGTAGTAAATCTAAGGATTATATTTAACTTTATTTTATCTTACTATGGATAAACAATAGAGAAATATAGAGTGTCAATAAAGTTCACTCCAAACAATGTCATTATTTTCTACAATTTAGAGTTATGTTGACTATACACGTAGACTCATATAGATAATTTTATTGTGTACATATTAACATCCATCAATATTGTATACATTTTAACATCCATCAATATTGTGTACATTTTAACATCCATACATCAACATTACAGTCAATTAAGTACACTTTTGTCAATTCTATAATTATATCTCTTATTAATATTTCTTACAGACTCCAGATTGAATATTCATAACACAAATATTTTCTATCTCTATGTCACATTTTCCAGGCAGATAATAATTTACTTAATATTATTTCAGTCATCTTTCCCTCCAGTTGTTTTTCCTCTAAGTCATTCTTTCTATATACTATTTAAAACATCATACAAATTAGTTTTCCTTTATTTCCTTTAATTAATTTAAGAACCAAAACTTCCAATGTATTCCTGTGAAACATCTCTCCTGTATGTACACTCTCCTCTCATAATAATAATAATAATAACAATAATAACAATAACAACAAACTAAGTCTTTTTCCCCCCAATGTGTGTGTTCAATAGGATGTGATCCAGGCACTGTACCGTGTGACTTTGGAACTCAGTGTATCCCCGAAACCCAATTCTGTGACAACGTACCACACTGTCAAGACGGAACTGATGAGAGAGACTGTCCTACCATCCCACGTAAGTACCCATACAAGATTACTTTTCTGTGTGTGTGTGTGTGTCTGTGTGTGTGTGTGTGTGTGTGTGTGTGTGTGTGTGTTTTATTTTGTTTTTTTTCAGGGTGTTGGAAAATCAAGTGACATTATTTTGGCAGTGTAACAAACCCAAGTCCCAACACTGAGGAAAATTTAGTGTGACATTATTTTAGGTAACGTAACGAACCAACCAAGTCCCAACACTGTGAGACAAAATACAGTGTGACAAAATACAGTGTGACAAAATACAGTGTGACAAAATACAGTGTGACATTAATTTGGTAGCGTTACGAACCAAAGCATCAACTTTTGTTTTTCTTCACTTTTACTGCTTCACGGTACTAGTCTAGTTATTCTTGTCTAGGCTCGTCGTCACCCTACAACAACAACAACAACAACAACCACGACAACAACAACAACAACAACAATAATTCGTCTTAAACCTACTTACACTAATACTTACACACTCTTCTTAGGCCTACTTACACTACAACAACAACTCGTCTTACACACACACACACACACACACACACACACACACACACACACACACACACACACACACACATAGAGCAAATAGAAAATACCTTGAAACAGCATAATACCACGTTAACAAAAGCACTCTGAGTACGTTTCTGTTTATGGAGAAAAATATTACCTAAGTCTAATAACAAGAATGGGTCTCAAGCCTCGTAACTTAGATGTGCTGTCACTCTCGTTTACTGTGTACATTGTTGTGAGAGAGAGAGAGAGAGAGAGAGAGAGAGAGAGAGAGAGAGAGAGAGAGAGAGAGAGAGAGAGAGAGAGAGAGAGAGAGAGAGAGAGAGAGTGAGAGAGAGAGAGTGAGTCTGGCATGTAGGTTATTACTATCTTAGAGGAATGTGTGTAAAGGTATAGAGAACACACACACACACACACACACACACAGAGCCAGCGAGGAATGTGTGTATATTTTGGGGGATTAACAATTTGTTTAGCTCTGCCTGGTAGGGGTCACACACACACACACACACACACACACACACACATACATACACATACACACACACACTTTTAATATACATAGACTTTATTATATCAGCGAGTGTAATGTGTTTGTACAGCATGTATGTATGTATGTATGAGTTTTTGATGACTTGGTCCTAGATAACGACTCGTGTATGAAGTTTATGCCACTATCAAAACATAAGAAAATAAAAGTAACATATTAAAAATTCAGAAGACTCATTAAATTCTGTACAAATATACACCCATAGATATAAAGCCTGAGTATAGTGTGTTATTTTTATATGTCGCTCTCATCGTCTACTCAAAAAAAAAAAAAAAAAAAAAAAAAAAAAAAAAAAAAATGCGTCAATCAATCTTCGTCTACTCAAAAAAAAAAAAAAAAAACATCAATCAATCATCTCATCTACCTAAAAAAAAAAACATCAATCAATCTTCATCTACTCAAAAAAAAAAAAAAAATCAATCAATCTTCATCTACTCAAAAAAAAAAAAATAATAATAATCCATCAATCAATCTTCGTCTACTCAAAAAAAAAAAAAAAAAAAAAATAATAATCCATCAATCAATCTTCATCTACTCCATCTTCATCTAACCCCACAACACAACAACCCCACAACACAACACCACCACCAACAACAACAACACCACCACCACCACCACCACCACCACCACCACCACCACCACCAACAACAACAACAACAACAACAACACCACAACCACAACCACCACCCAAGCAACAACTTACGTACCAAGTGGCAGCAACATAAGGTTTACATCTGACTGTAATAGAATCTCCCAAGGCCGTCTGTATACATATAAATCTCCCTGAATTAGTTGTGTTTGTAGATGCTGTTTGTGGGGGGAAGAAGGGGGGAGGAGAAGGCCTGGATTGGGTGAGGAAAGGGGGTTGAGTTTGGGTGTGATATGGGGGTTGGGTTGGGTGAGGAAAGGGGTTGAGTTGGGTGTGATATGGGGGTTGGGATGGAATGAGATATGGGGGTTGAGTTGGGTGTGATATGGGGGTTGAGTTGGGTGTGATATGTGGGGTTGGGATGGGATGAGATATGAGTTGGGTTGGGTGAGGAATAAGGTCTGTGTTGGGTTGCGTGATGGAAGAGGCCTGAGTTTGGTTGGTAGGTGGAATACAGTGATTGTTGTCATGTTACACACACACACACACACACACACACCACACACACACACACACACACCACACACACACACACACACACACACACACACCACACACACACACACACACACACACACATACACAAAAGTAGGGATGTCAAGTGGGACAGATTGCGGGCCGTTGGCTGTCTGTCTTTCTGATGGTGACAAATGGTTGGCCTTCTCACACTTACAACTACTTATCTTGGAGGTAGATTAGGTTAGGTTAGGTTAGGTTAGGTTTGAGTATATAAATTTGCAAATGACAATGAAATAGCATCCATAAAGAGAATTAATGTACCCTTTTATGTCCTCTAACTTACAATTACTTAACTTGGAGGTAAATTAGGTTAGGTTAGGTTTGGTTGGGTATATAAATGTGTAAATGACAATGAAATAGCATCCATAAAGAGAATTATTATAGACTTTGCACCCTCTAACGTAGGTGCTGTTGTAGGTGTTCAGTTAGCCACACTTGAAAATGGAAAAAAAAAATGGCATTGTAAGATATAGACTGTATGGGCAACCTCTCCCTCCTTTGACTCAACCTCTCCCTCCCTTGGCTCCAACCTCTCCCTCTTTGACTCAACTCTCCCTCCCTTGCCTCAACCTCTCCCTCCTTTGACTCAACCTCTCCCTCCTTGCCTCAACCTCTCCCTCCCTTGGCTTCTGAGTGAGATAGTGAGTGATGGAGTGATATAGTGAGTGAGGATGTGAGGTGAGGGACGTGTGGATGATGTATGAGGTGGTCTGTTGACGTGACAAGTTAGTGTGCCTTGATCGAGGGTCATTCGTTTGTGGTTGGTGATGGTACTGTCTTGTATGTGGGATGTCATGTCACTCTCTCTCTCTCTCTCTCTCTCTCTCTCTCTCTCTCTCTCTCTCTCTCTCTCTCTCTCTCTCTCTCTCTCTCTCTCTCTCTCTCTCTCTCTCTCTCTCTCTCTCTCTCTCTCTCTCGAATTGACTGATAGATAAATGGTAGAGAGAAAGAGTGACAAGAAGGCAGGATGTAAACAATTCCAAGATGAAAAGAAACGATACAAGTGACCAAAGAGAAGAGTAATATGAAGCTCAAAGGACTGACGATATATATATATAAATAAATAAATAGGTCACTGGCTGAACATTAGCAGAAAAAAAAATGTTGGTTGTAATTTTGGATCTGTCATTCTTATATATGGCCGTGATGACGCAAGGACTAAAAACACACACACACACACACACACACACAACACACACACACACACACACACACACACACACACACACACACACACACACACACACACACACACACACACACACAGCGAAGCCAAGAGCCAACAAGGAGGGTTACTAAGACTTTGATTATGTGGCCAAATTCCTGTCATATTTTTTCTGTCATGGGCTGACTAAAAATACATACAGACAGACAAACAGTACCGGTGTGTGTGAAAAAAAAAAAAAAAGTTTAATGAGTGTAATTAATTAAATGAAAAAAAAAATATAGATCTTGTACTCATAGTATGAAGGAATATGAGACCTTCTAATTCACACTCCATACAACACATTCATGGTGTATACGATGGCGTGGGTACCAGTACGATGGTTCTGTTGTTTATCTTCACCAACATATTATTCTCCCCTAAAGGACCCATGTGATGCCAGTGGGAAAATTGGAGGTAAACGAGTCCTTCAAATATTACCATGAAACACCATCTACATTAAAGGAGTTTGTTTCGTGGCACAGTCAGGAGGAATCAGAAGCCTCCAGTTTTTTTTTTATATACACGATCACAGGGTCCTTAATAATCTGTTTTGAAGGTCTCGAAGCGGCACATTCATATTTATTTACTTACAGTTTTGTGGTCTTTTGTGTGAGGTAATTTTTGAAAGAGATTTGCTGAGGTCTTTTGTGTGTGTGGTGTGTAAAATTTGTGTGTGTGGGGGTCAAATTGTGTGTGTGTAAAATTTGTAAGTGGGTAAAATTTGTGTGTGTGTGAATAAAATTTGTGTGTTTGTGTAAAATGTGTGTGTGTAAAATTTGTGAGTGTGTGAGTAAAATTTGTGTGTGTGTAAAAGGGTCAAAAGCCCCACTTGTACACACATTCCAGGCTGATTTATAAGTACCGTAAGTGTAAGGGGGGGGGGAATAGGGAGACAGGCTTGGGGGGGGGAATAGGGAGACAGGCTTGGGGGGGGGGGGAATAGGGGGACAGGCTTGGGGTGCAGGAATAGGGGGACATGAGGCTTTCTACCCCCCACCACCTCAAGCCTGTCCCCTTATTCCCGCACCCCCCATGCCTGTCCCCTAACTCCCGCACCCCCTTATACACTTTTATCTGTGTGTAGTGTAGAGTAGAGTAGAGTAGAGTAGATATGATAATCCAGTAAAAAAAAAAAAAAAAAGTTAACAGAAAAGATGCTGACCAAAAAAAAAAAAAAAAAAAAAAAAATACAAATAATCCAATGTCAATGTTGTTTATGATTGATGCTTTTTTTTTTTTTTTTTTTTTTTTTTTTTTTTAGTTGAAATTGTATTTTCATATTTATTATTTTAGGTCTGTGGTGTAACCCGTATTTATTTGCCTCTCAAGACAGTCTGTGTTAAATAAATAATCATTGGATAGATAAACTTCACACCTCTGAGAAAATATTGACAGTGAGAGAGAGAGAGAGAGAGAGAGAGAGAGAGAGAGAGAGAGAGAGAGAGAGAGAGAGAGAGAGAGAGAGAGAGAGAGAAGCACACGCACTCAGATATAAGAGAGATGTAGAGGAAGATAACACACTGAGAGAGAGAGAAAGGAGGGAGAGGGAGAGAGTGGGGGAGGGAGAGGGACAACACACACACACATAAACACACACACACACACACACACACACTAAACTATAAGAGAGATGTAGAGAAAGATAACACACACTGAGAGAGAGAGAGACTAATAAGACAGACAGAGAGAGACAGACAGAGAGGCGTGACTGAAGATAGCGTCAGCAAAGTGTCGACGAGCGAGATAATAATATAAGAAAAAATTAAGAGAGCAACTGAAGCCTCCAAACTATTCCAAGCAACAGAACACCATTATTTTTGCTCTTCTGGTCCTGTTTCCTAGCATACTTTGGAGGAATCAAGGCACTCCAATGTACCGAAAAAGAATTACCACCTTAAGACCGAGTGACATAGAGAAGGAGCTGTTATCAGGATGGGTAGTTAGTTAGTTAGTTAGTTGGTTAGTTAGTTAGTTGGTTAATTAGTTAGTTAGTTAGTTAGTTAGTTATTCACCATAGACAGGATTTTTTTTTTTTTTTTTTTTTTTTTTAGTTTATGGGGATAGGATTTTTTTTTTTTTTTTTTTTTATGGGGATAGGATTTTATTTTGTTTTTTTTTGTTTATGGGGATAGGATTTTATTTTGTTTTTGTTTTAGGGGGATAGGATTTTATTTTGTTTTGTTTATGTTTTGTTAATGGTGACTGTGTGTGTGTACAAGGAGTGAGATGTGTGGTACCCAGATAAAAAAAAGAGTCGTAGAGAAAAAAAAAAAAAAAAAAAAACGAGACCTGAGGGAAGATGGTACATACATACATACATACATACATACATACATACATACATACATACATACATTCTCTTCTCCCAGTGCCTGTAAAATGCCCCACTTAACTTTCATCACACTGTTCTCTCTCTCTCTCTCTCTCTCTCTCTCTCTCTCTCTCTCTCTCTCTCTCTCTCTCTCTCTCTCTCTCTCTCTCTCAAACTACACACAGGCACACAAACACACACACACAAATTAACCTCTCTAAAAAAAGTCCTTTCCCTTTTCCTCTCGTCAAACAACGGCTTCCTTAGAGAGAGAGAGAGAGAGAGAGAGAGAGGAGAGATGAGAGAGAGAGAGAGAGAGAGAGAAAGATAAGGGGGAAGGGATACCAAAGTGCTTGATGCTTCAGACACAGACCTATGCAATGTTGATGTTGAGGTTGGTACAATGTCAGCAACACCCGACCCCCCAAACCCCCCCCTTACCCCTAGCTCCATCCCCTACCACCCCCCTAACCACAACCCTCCCTTTCCCTCTCACTATCCCTCCTCCCCCTCCTCACCCCTTCCCCCTCACCCTATCCTCTCCCTCTCACTATCCCTCCTCCTCCTCTCCCCATCACCCCTCTTGTCACAACACCCCCTCGTCCACCTACACTTATGTCTGTCTGCACGCTAACCCACCCACTCACACACCCACTCACTCACTCATACACCCACTCACACACTCACTCACACACTCACTCATTCACTCATTCACTCACTCACTCACAGTCTGCACTTTTTGCTTCTTATTTGAGAGAGAGTGAGTTAGTGAGAAAGTGAGAGAGAGAGAGAGTGAGAGAGAGAGAGAGAGAGAGAGAGAGAGACAGTGAGAGAGAGAGAGAGACAGTGAGAGAGAGAGTAAGTGAGATAGAGAGAGAGAGAGAGAGAGAGAGAGAGAGTGAGAGAGTGAAAGAGTGAGAGAAAGAGTGAGAGAGAGAGAGAGTGAGTGAGTGAGTGAGAGAGAGAGTGAGAGAGAGAGAGAGAGAGAGAGAGAGAGGAGAGAGAGAGAGAGAGAGAGAGAGAGAGAGAGAGAGAGAGAGAGAGGAGAGGAGAGAGAGAGAGAGAGAGAGAGAGAGAGAGTCCTTTGTGTTGTTCCATTAAGCCATTCAAGAACTTTACCTGTTCCCTGAAACGCACCAAGAACCACCCACGCAAGGCACCCATCTGTGTGTGTGTGTGTGTGTGTGTGTGTGTGTGGTGTGTGTGTGTGTGTGTGTGTGTGTGTGTGTGTGTGTGTGTGTGTGTGTGTGTGTGTGTGTGTGTGTGTGTGTGTGTGTGTCCCTGTGTGTGTGTGTGTCCCTGGTGTGTGTGTGTGTGTGTGTGTGTGTGTGTGTGTGTTGAATCAGTCGTGAATATGTGTGTTTGTGTTCGTGTATAATATATTCAGTGTATGTAAGTATATCCCAGTATATGTGTGTGTGTGTGTGAATGTGTGTATGTATGTGAATGTGTGTGTGGTGTGTGTGTGTGTTTCAAGCATCCTTCACTGGAGTAGTAGGTCAGGTGTCAGGGTAAACTCTTTCAAGGCTTAAAATTGCACACACAATTATGAAACTCCCTCTTGTTGCTCGTTGGATATAGAAGCAAAAAAAAAAATCCTACAATAGGTAACTTTAAAAAAATACACCAATTCGAAACGAGTCTATAGTTAACTTTTAAAAAAAATACACCAATTCGAAACGAGTTCTATAGTTAACATTAAAAAAAATACACCAATTCGAAACGAGTCTATAGTTAACTTTAAAAAAAATACACCAATTCGAAACGAGTCTATTATTATATTTTCTCCTCCCTGTCTCTGTCGGGTACTAAAAATGTTATTATAATATTTAAGGGACCCTGTGATGTAGTAAATAAAAACAACAACAGAAATTGGAAGTAATGGAGTTTTTGATAGGAGTTTAGGAGGAATCAGTAGTCCTCCAATTTCCCAACGTGAAAATATCCCCTTCTTAAAATTAAACATGTGTATTTCAAACGTGGCATAAATAGTCCGTAGAGTTTATTTATAATATTCTTATGCATTGCTATGAAAGCTGATCTTGCACTCACAGTTTCTTTCCCTGTTTATTTTATTCAAGAGTCCGTGCCAAAACTTGAGTTCAGTCTGGCCGTTGTTGTGGGTGTGGGTGGATGTATGTGTGTGTGTGTGTGGGTGAGGGTGAGGATGTATGTGTATGTATGTGTGTATATGTATTTTGTGTGTGTGGGGGGGGGGTATGTATGTATGTGTGTATCTGTGTGTGTGTGTGTGTGGATGTATGTGTATGTATGTATGTATCTGTGTGTGTTTGTGTATGTATGTATCTGTGTGTGTGTGTGTGTATTTGTGTGTGTGTTTGAGTGTTTGTGTGTGTGTGATCTGACAAGGAAACAAAGACCCTTACTTGTATTCAAAGGATTCAATTTTAAGCGTAAGACAATAGGCCCCTTTCTGGTTGGCAGGTCATTAGGGTGATGGTCACACACACACACACACACACACACACACACACACACACACACACATGTTTGAACAGGTGAGAAAGTGTCGGTGTTGTTGCTACTCTGCCAAGATGTGTGTGTGTGTGTGTGTGTGTGTGTGAGTCTAGCCAAGTAGAAGCTATACTCACCCTACATAAACTAACC
>JAWZYT010003520.1:165000-168470 GCA_034508575.1 Petrolisthes manimaculis | reverse complement strand
CTCACTCCCCCCCCCCCCCACCCACTCCAACACCCACCCATTCCTGCCCTCTCCACCACCACCTCCACCACCAACACCAACACCACCATTTTCTTATTAACTTCACTCCAGTTACTCACAAACCCAGATCCGTTCTCGTTTCAGTGTATGTGTACAGTAGACGCAAGAAATAAGTCCAAGTTCCTACTGCCACGAAAATGCCTCTTACTAGTGAGAATTGCATGTTAACTGTATTGTGACATGAATGTGTAATTGTAATAGGCCTCCTCAGATGGGAAAAGTAAGGATGTGATTTAAACTAATGATGACGACACACTAATATGTATTGGCGTATTGGCTAGGCTCAGTTTAGTAAGCATCTTGAGTTTGGGTAGGACAGTTGATGATATGCAAAGTGGTAGTTCACATAATGATGATAATGATGTTGATAAATACTACATATGTTAAAGTGGTATATGCAGTATTTGTGAGGGTAGTAATAGCAGTAATGATGATGGTAAACAATTATTGTACTCTGTGATAGAAGCATATTATATACTATACATTATAAGTTATTGGTAATGATACTGGTAGTAGTAATATAGAGAGTCATTCACCTGGGTAGCCTATAGTCACTAGTCCGAGGTCCAACTTCGGTTCCACCTCTATGAATATTAACTGTGATTTATTATTATTATTATTATCAGTAGTAGTAGTAGTAGTAGTAGTAGTAGTATTGTTACTATTATTATTATTAGTAGTAGTAGTAGTGTTATATTATTATTATTGTTATTATTATTATTTATTACTATTATTTATTATTATTATTTATTATTATTATTTATTATTATTATGGTACTCTCGTGACATGGGTGTGAAAGGGACAGAGGCATTAGAAGTGGCCTGACTGTAGACAAAGACATGAGAGAGAGAGAGAGAGATAGAGAGAGAGAGAGAGAGAGAGAGAGAGAGAGAGAGAGAGAGAGAGAGAGATAGAGACACACACACACACTATAAGAGTAGATGAGTGGATTGGTTGGTGGGGTCAACAAACTCACAACCAGTCGTCTTGTGGACCATCCTATGACTACACACACACACACACACACACACACAGGCCTGGCAGCAATATAGCCTCCTCCACCCACCTCAAGCAAAGGGTTATAGTCTGTAATAGGAACCCCAGCCACGACCACCAACCAACCAACACAAAGAAGGTGACGATTGTGTGTGTGTGTTGTGTGTGTAGGGTATGTGGAGGAGGTCATATTGCTCTCTCTCTCTCTCTCTCTCTCTCTCTCTCTCTCTCTCTCTCTCTCTCTCTTCTCTCTCTCTCTCTATCTCTCTTTGGATGTGTGTGTGTGTGTGTAAGACTATATTTATTATTATTTATTGTTTTTAGCAGGCCTTTCTCAACGCTTCCACTTTTCTCTCTGCTTTTATAGTTGACTTCAGATTTACAGTTGACTCCTTTTGACTTCATCTCTTATAGTGTAAAATCTATCCATCCTTCCAGCCCAGGTTTGTTTTGTTTGTCATGACACACACACACACACAGAGAGAGAGAGAGAGAGAGAGAGAGAGAGAGAGAGAGAGAGAGAGAGAGAGAGAGAGAGAGAGAGAGAGAGAGAGAGAGAAGAGAGAGAGAGAGAGAGAGAGAGAGAGAGAGAGAGAGAGAGAGAGAGAGAGAGAAGGGAGGGTCAACGCCAAGAACTAATTATTAAGGTTCTTGGAAAACGGTGAAGAGAGAGAGAGACATTATATATAAGTAGTAGGAAAAGAGGTTGGGTATAGTGAAGAGGGTGTGTGTGTGTGGGGGGGGGGGTACAGTGAGAAGGTAAGGGGGAGGAACTAGTGGAGGGAAGGAGGTGGAGGAGGTGGTGCTTTGAGGAAGGAAGGAAGGAAGGGCAGGGAGGACAAAGAGAGAGAGAGAGAGAGAGAGAGAGAGAGAGAGAGAGAGAGAGAGAGAGAGAGAGAGAGAGAGAGAGAGAGAGAGAGAGAGAGAGAGAGAGAGAGATAATGCAGTGAATGTCTTGTGATTAAGCTTCTTGGCAGACCACCATTGCAGGGTTCCTTTTGATGTGGCGCCAGAGAGAGAGAGAGAGAGGAGAGAGAGAGAGAGAGAGAGAGAGAGAGAGAGAGAGAGAGAGAGAGAGAGAGAGAGAGAGAGAGAGAGAGTTAGTCTTTATTCAACTTCCCCCCTTTACTACGACAAGGGATCTGGAATGATTTTGGCACTATTTCGGACCTCATGGGTGCATTTATTCACTATCGAGTATATTAATTAACCTGGTTCTTGCCTTAAGTCCTCGCCTTCCTTAATTAATACAGATAAATACAAATAATAAATGTTAAAGTCGTGCATGTAAATGAGTATAATGCTCACCTGAATAAAATACACATAAGACTTATATACACAGGAAGAATAATGTCTTTTTTTTTTATCTCTACACTTCCTTCAGGTTTAATTCTCATCACATACTTATCTTCTTCCATCAGCCTCGACCTGTTTTTTTTTTTTTTTAGCTGAGCCTCATATGTGTGTTGTTCTCCACCTTCCCTCTCCTCCCTAGATAGATCCTTCCCAGCAACTCTTATAGTACGTTAATTTTGTCTGATGTGTGTGTGTGTTTATTTAGAGGACTAGAAGAGAACGAATCATAATAAGAATAGATATGAAGGAAAGAAGTACAAGTGAAGGAAGGAAGGAAGGAAGGAAAGAAGGAAGGAAGGAAGAAGGAAGGAAGGATAGAAAGGAAGAAGGTATCACAGTGAAGATGGTCACTATAACATATACTAATCCCCAGTAGCGGACATCAGCCACGCCACCTTCCTTCCCTTCAGAAGACTGCATACGGGCCCATTCAACACTCACTCACTCACCTCACTCACTCTCCCCTACTCGTCAACATACACACACAAACATACATACACACTGTTGATACGCACACACACTCACGCATACACACCCGTTCACTCATTCACCTCATTCTCACTCACTCATGACTCAGTCAGTCACACATACACACTCATTCACTCGTTCACTCACTCATGAACACACACATCACACATACACACACACACACAGAATAGACTTCTTTCCTTCTCATGGGCCCACTTCCATCTCTGTTTACTTCTCTTCATAGCTCCTTCTTGTTGTCCCTCCTTCCTTCCTTCCTTCCATCTGTCTCTCTTGTCATGGCTTACACCCCCTCCCTCCTTCCTTCCTTTATACCTTCCCCTCCCACCCCTTCCCTTCCTTCGACCCCCCCCCCCCCAGTGCAGGGAGGGGGCGGGGAGCGTAAGGAAGTAGGAGGAGGAGGAGGAGGAAGAGGAAGAGGGAGTAATAACCGAAGCTGCGTAGATGCAATACTTCCCCCTCTGATTGCTGGTGATGAGTGATGAGACTTACAGTGCTATGGTGGCTGGAGTGATGTGATGGGAGAGGGTTGGTTGGTTGGTTAGTGGGTTGGTCTGACTGTCTGGCGTGT
>JAWZYT010003520.1:160000-162500 GCA_034508575.1 Petrolisthes manimaculis | reverse complement strand
AATGGAATAAAGATTCTGATTCTGATTCTGATTCTCTCTCTCTCTCTCTCTCTCTCTCTCTCTCTCTCTCACACACACACACACACACATACATACACACACACACACACACACACACACACACACACACACACACACACACACACACACACACACACACACACACACACACACACACACACACACACACACCAACCTCAAACAAACACTCCTTTTATATTCCATCCAGTGAGCCAGTGATCCAGTCCTGCTTCCATAGTTCCAGTTCCAGTTCTGTCACCAGTATCCTTACACCCTTCCAGACTTGCCACTACCCCTTTCCATGTTCCAGTTCTGCCATTACCACACCCTTCCATATTCTAGGCCTGCCACAATCTTCACACTTTGTTTAATCCTCTTCCCATTCCCTTTCCCTGTTTCACACTCAGAGCTTTAACTTCTTTCAATCTCCCCCTCCCCCATTGGTCCCTCCTCTACAGTTTCTCTAGTGTGTGTGTGTTTGTAGAATATCGGTAGCCGTGTGGAGTAATGGTGAAGAGAGAGAGAGAGACAGAGACAGACAGAGACAGAGACAAAGACAGAGACAGAGAGAGAGAGAGAGAGAGAGAGAGAGTGAGAAAAAATAATGTTGTTGATCCAAACTCTGAAGAAAATGACCAAACCAAGTTGATGTGAGTGATGCTATATATGTGTCTTCTCTACTTGACTTATACACATGGGGACAAAAGTTATCCATCCTCCTGTACAGTATGTGTCACTTATACCATACAGTACATAATAAAGCTCTGGTGATAAAAGAGTATAATGCAATTGGGAACTTGTTTGTTGGTGCAATTACCCTGTCTGTGACCACTGGAATTTTTTTTTTTGTTGTGTAAATAAGTAACTGACATTTGAGCTTGGAATTGTGAACGTGGTTAATTTAGGAGAGTCAAGATACACTGTAGATCCTATTGTACATGTACTATATTATATGAAAGCTATAAGTACTGTAGTTTATATATTTTATGTATAATTCAGGTTTTACAGTGAATGAGTTCCGTCACAAGTACTTTACATTGTTGTGAGCAGCTGGCTGTTTACCTGTGTCATTTTAATCATGCATTAGATATAGGGCCAACATATTTCGAATAGCAAACCATACTAAAATGAGATGAATGTAAATCATAGTGGAAGCACGACTAATAATATGACACGGGGTTATTAAGAGTATAGGTAATTAAGGCTGATTGATTAGTTTGTACAACATATAGTTAGTGATCTGTGTGTGTGTGGTGTGAATCCCAAAATGAATGTGTAATAATGTTTGCATATACTGTACATACATTCTCTTATGCAGCGATATTTATGAAGTGAAAATCCTATAAATGGGATCATCTATAATTAATGCTAAATGAATTACTTGCTGGCGAACGCGATAAATGCATATTTTTGTTGTGGATTGGAAAAATATATGTATATGTTACTTTGAATTATGTAAACTTGCCTCTCCGTTGTTTATGTTGGTATTGTAAAGCTGGATGGGGCCTTTGTATACTGTATGTATTGTAGTATATTGTATTGTGTGTGTGTGTGTGTGTGTGTGTGATTTTTTTAATTGGGGAATCGTTCGAACTCAGTAAACGGAAAAAAAAAAAAAAAAAAACATGTTCTCTTCATCCATTCGCTTCTTTATTTTCTTCTTTCGGTTCTGGAAGGGGCTGAGGAGGGGGTAGGAGAGGACCAGGGGAAGGGGCAGGGGCAGGGGCATGTGGATGAGAAGGGGGTAGGGGGTATGGGGGATAGAGAGAAGGGGACGATATAGGGATGAGGAGGATGACACTGGAGTTGGCGGAGGATTAGGGATGGGGATGAAGGCAGTGAGGATTGATTGGGAGGAGAGGACTAGTAGGGATTGGTGAGAACAGGCAATGGGGATGGGAAGGAGAGCCAGAGGGTTGAAAATATGAGGGATGGAAAGGGGATGGAGGATGGGAAGGGAAGGGAAAGGAAAGGAAGGATGGAAATGGAGCAGGAGAGTGAACGGGAGAGTGGGGATGGAAGGGGAGGGGAGGGGGGGAGGGGAGGAGGGGGAGCAGGGGGTGTAGATAGTGGTAAACTGGAGCCTCTGTGCCCACTGTTTGTGTTTCTCTCTCTCTCTCTCTCTCTCTCTCTCTCTCTCTCTCTCTCTCTCTCTCTCTCTCATTTCCTGTCACAAAAAATAGTACTCTAAGAAAGTTGGTATTTATATTATTATTTATTTATTTAATATTATTTTTATTTTTATTCATTTATTAAAGGATATATTGGAGTGCCATGATTCCTCCAAAGTATGCCAGGAAACAGGACCAGACGAACAAAATATACTGATGTTCTGTCGTTGCTTGGAATAATTTGTAGGAGTCATCAGTTGCTCCAGATTACTACTAAAGTGACAGAAGGAATTAAGCCTCTAGTTCACTGTGACACTATGGCCTCCTACTCTGACTGAAGGTGTGTTATCTAAAAAGGCTGTTACGTT
>JAWZYT010003520.1:147500-157500 GCA_034508575.1 Petrolisthes manimaculis | reverse complement strand
CCTTCCCTCCTTCCTTCCCTCCTTCCTTCCTTTCTTCCTTCCCTCCTTCCTTCCCTCCTTCCTTTCTTTCTTCCTTCCTTCCTTCCTTACATACTTTCAACTTTTATTGTACGGGACTCTTGTATTTATTTTCTACATCTCAGATAATTATATATTTTGGCTTTACAATAATGAACAAAAGGTATATATTGTTTATTTATGTATATTTCTTTTATTGATCTTCATACCTCTGCAGTTTGCCATTTGTTTTCCACCTTCACGATTTCACCACCGTATTTCAGAAAGAACCAAACCTTCACGTCAACCAACAAAACATTTTACTATGCACCATCTCACCTTCTGTACTGCATCTCTCCACCGTCGATGACAACCCCGTACCCATCCAGTACATAACCTATACCTGTGTGGGGGGTCTTGGTGTGTGGGGGGGAGGGGGGGGGAAGGGGGGCGTTGGAGGGTTCAAATCCCCGCATCTGGTCCCGCAGGCAAACTGTTTGGACGCCCCCTGTAAACACGGCTTGTCACACCCCGGGTTTAAAATCAAGTGAAATAGCTGTCTTGAGTATTTACGTCCGCCGGGTATGTATGTATGTGTGTATGCGCCTCGTATAAAAAAAGATGGAATGGCGTGGAGGGAAGTATGTTGGGACGTGCTTGGGTCGGATGCTTTCGACACCGTGCTTGAAGGAAATGGAATCAAGATGGGTGTCTGTATTGATGATGGGTGGGTGTTGTTGCTACGAGAAGAAGTGTTGGGGATGGGAAGAATTGATGATGGTAGTGGTGGTGGTGGTGGTGATAGAGGTAGCGAAGTGTGAAGGATAGAGGGAGAAGTTGTATTGGTGGTGGTGGTGGTGATAGAGGTAGGGAAGTGTGGAGGATGGAGGGAGAAGTCGTATTGGTGATGGTGGTAGTGACAGGTAGCGAAGTGTGAAGGATGCTATGGTGGTGGTGGTGGTGGTGGTGATAGAGGTAGGGAAGTGTGGAGGATGGATGGAGAAGTCTTCAGTGCTGGTGGTGGTGATGAAGAGCTAGGAAGTGAAGTATTCTTACTGGGAAGTGTGTTGGTGGTGGTGATCGGTTGAGTTAGAGAGAAGGGGATGCTGTTGTCGGGTATGGTAAAAGGGAAGAGAAGAAGGAGGAGGAGGATGTTTGGAGCACTGGAAGAAGAGAATAAGATACATGTGATGAAAAGAGAGATGTGGAGAGTAAAGATTGAACTAAGGCTGAAGGAAGGAAAAAGGGTGTGAAGAGGAGAGTTGAAGTAAAGGAAATAAATGTGTTGAGTATGAAATAAGGTTGAAGAGGGTGGATGGATGGATGGCGTTTGAGGGAGGTGTGTTGTGGAGAGATAAGTTGAGGAGGAGATGGAGTGGAGTGGAGGAGGGAAGAAGGGTGGAGTGGAGTGGAGTGGATTTGAGATGTGTGATGGAGCAGAGGAGGGAAGAAGGGTGGAGTGGAGTGGAGTAGAGTAGTGAGATAGCACAGAGGAGGGAAGAAGAGTAGAGTAAAGTGGAGTAGAGATGTGAGATGGAGTGAGGAGGGCAAGGAAGTGAGTCTGGGTGTGCAGTTGAAGTGTTAAGAGCGTGGAGGGAGGGAGGGAGGGAGGTGGTGGAATGGATAAGGAAGGAAAGGGGAAGGATGCATATAGGAGAAATGGAATGGATAAGAAAGGAAGGAAAGGGAAGGATGAAGGAGAAATGGAATGGATAATAAAGGAAGGAAAGGTAAGGATGAAGGAGAGTGTTGGTGTGAGACACATAAATTCAGGATTGCGACTTGCATCCTTCCTGTTGCTCACCGTATAGTTGGGGTATTCCCTGCCACAACCTTCTGCTATTTCCCCTTCTCTACAGACTACTCCTGCTACTGAGAAATAACATGTGAGGACTTTGCTGTGAGGCTTCTTGTGTGTGTGTGTGTGTGTGTGTGTGTGTGTGTGTGAGACAGAGAGAGAGTGAGAGTGTGAGAGAGAGAGGGGGGGGGGGACTGTCGTGTGTGTAAATGTGTGTGACATTGGTGACCATGAATGTGATGATTGTGTGTGTGTGTGTGTGTGTGTGTGGGTGTAGTGTAGAAGGCAAGGCGGGGTGGCCCTGGCAAGGTTAGCTGACTGGTGCCTCGCAGTCTACCCGCTCCCTCACACACACACACACACACACACACACAACCACACACACACACATAGTATCCCTTCCTTGCCTTGCAACACAACATTACAGCTGACTCCATTATTTTTCCTAGGCTCATCGTTGCATTTCTGAATAGATTCTTTGTACACAAGCTGAGATATTGTTTGTTTTAAGTGATGACGGATTAAATGTCTTATAGCGTTTGGACGGTGGTAGTGCGGGAGAGGAGGAGGGGGATGGGGGGGATGGGAAGGGATGGGGTATGTGTGGGGCAGCGTGCTGGCTGGCTGGGTTGGCTGGCGAGTCGGGAGGGAGACCACGGCAGTCTTGTGGCCGCTCTTGTTCGGACAACCACCTACCGCTCTCACCTCTGCCAATTGCCACCACACCAGGGTTTTCTCTCGTGGTGGACTTGAGTTAGTGTCAATATTGTTGCAGCAGTGTGTAGTAACGTTGGATGCTGCTGGGTGGTGTGTCTGGGACTTTGGTCGGAGCTGTATGAGTGACGTTGAAATCTGAGCAATAAGAGTGAGTGAGTGAGTGTGGTGTTGGTGGTGGTAGTGAGTGAGGCCACATGGATATCAGTGTTGTACTATGATGATCTAGCCAGTGTGGCGGTGAGCATGATGCAGCCTATTGTCAGTGGATTCACAGGCGTGCAGTCTCCCTTGGACGGTGGTGGTGGTCATGCAATCAGTCCACCGGGTCAGTTGTCACCCCAGCCCGTCAGCCCTCCGTCAGCAGGCACCCCCACGACCTCTATGGCGTGTGGCGGGAGCTTCAATAATAACAACGACCATCAACTAGGGTCCACACGAGTGACACACATGGCCAACGGAGCACTCATGACACGTACACTTCACATGGCACCTACAAACACACATGTCCGCCCCCATCACGGTCGTCGACATGTCAACATTACGCCCTATCCATACTCACACGTGCGTAGCGGCTGTGGGGCACCAGAGACCAGTTGTGCCAATACCAATGGAAGACTCTTACAGGCGACACAAACGGTAAGTAATAAAGGTATAATACTCGTGTCCCTGGCTGGCTGGCTGTAGTGGTTTTTGTACTCAATGAAAACTAAGTACTCCGGACTCAAATGGGGCTGAGGAGAGTGATAGGAGTTCCTGCTTGTACCCATTCTTGTTCTTGTTGTGTTGATTGGTTAAATGGGATTATAATTAAAGTTTACTTACAGTATTCTACAATGATCCCGTGTCCTCTGTTCACTGTGGGCTTGTTTGTCGCTGTATAGGATGCAAGGGTGGTAGTGGTAGTAGTAGAATTCCTTCCTTCGACGTACATACATACAGTAGTTCACACCAAGGTAAATATATGAAGGCTGCGGTTCACACTTTGGTCTTAATCCTTGGTGATGGATGACTCTCGTGCTGCTGTCAGTAGGTATAGATAATCTGGTGACTGAGGTAAATAGATAACAAATATACCCTCTGAAATTACTCCTTATTAAAACCAAATTATTTTTCATGCTGGAGATAAATAGTAGCTTTACTACACACAACGTAAATAATATAAAGTAACGTTGAATATAGTAAACAAATTTCGTCCTTGATACTATGCCAATATATCATAATAATTGGATATAGACCTTTAGGTAGCCCGACTTTTGAAGAGGGCCGTGTGTGTGTGTGTCCTCGGGCGGAAACATCATCACTTCCATCAGCTACGTCACAGATGCCTCACTGTTCCCTGTATTTATGTAACTCCTCGCAACCCACTCACTCACAGCTTGGGTTTGGAGTTGGGTTGGCTACTATGGATCCTCGTGTTGCCTCGAAAACTTTTGATTCCTCCAAAAAAAATCCAGGAAACAAATTACTTCCATGTTTATAATTGGAGATCTGTTACGTGACATAGTTCCAAACTCTTAATTTTCATCAATATGCCTGTGTGTGTGTGTAAGGGAAGTCTGGGGAAGGGGGGTGGGGCTGTATAAAGAGATTGAGAAAGGGAGAGTATCCCAATGTGTGTGTGTGTGTGTGTGTGTGTGTGGAAAGGATGTTGACGTTTGTGTGTGTGTCAACTTGTTTTGTTTTCATTTTTTCTTTTTTATTTATTTACTGTTGTAACTGTGCGTGCGTGCATGAGTGTGTTTGCTGTTATGTACTTGTGTGTATGCGTGAGAGTTTGCGTATGTGTGTGTGGGTAAAGATGTGTATGTAAGTTGGACCAAGTAGCCTGAGGTGTGACTCCAGCCAATCCTACTGTGCCTCCCTCCACCCCTCCTGTGTCCAATCTAGGGGCGCTCCTGAACCCTCTAATTTCTGGCAACACCCTCACACGCCACCAACTCCACCAACTTTTTGCCCTGAGTGGGATGGTCCTGGTAAGTTGTTGGCGACGACTTATAGAATCCCTAGAACGAAATGTTTTGGGCGCTGAAAGATTTGAGGTACCGGTAACCATAGTCAGTGCACGATATTGACGGAAAACATAAACAATTTGGGTAGCAGAGTGGGAACACAAAGGATGATTCTTTCATCTCTTTATCAGCAACTCATCTGGTTTACCTCTTCCCATCTTTTCCTAAAAGAATCAGGATAGGCCTCCTATTCCCAAGGCTACAGATTTTAATGAATGTAGGGTGTAGTTCACTCAACCTGAGTGGACTGTGGTAGTGATAATATAAAGATTGGTTTGGTTCTGTGACTTGACTTCTACCTTTCTGGTGGACAAGGTCAGTTCGCGAGAGGCCCAAAACTTGTCTGTCTCTCCCAGTGACGTCACGGGACCCTAACTTACCCAAGTGTAATATGTAAATATGAAGACACACCCAACAACTGTACAATGCGTGACTATTTCAAACATTTATAATCAGATTACAGAACATCTTTCCTTTCACTAGTTTCCTAGCAAAATCTATGTGTCTGTGTTGGCTTAGATTAATACTTATATGCAGGATATTATATAACGGTATGCAGTGGATCAAGAGAGAGAAGGAGCAAGACAGGGAAACCAGGTATTCTTGATGTCACTGTATGATAGTTGCGCGAGTGACTGTCTGTCTTCCTTCCAAATTGATACTCCCAGGAGAGGGAAGTCTGAGGTGAGGTCAGGTGGAGGGAGGGAAGGTATCGTTTTAGGCCATGGAGCTAGAATAGGAGGAGACGACCCGCGGTCAGAAAAGTGAGGTCAGGTCAGTCATATTGGGATTGGCAAGAAGCTCGCCAGCCGCTCCTTAATTATTAATCTGGCCATGACTTATGTCACCCAAAAGGTGATTAATTCCTACACTCTGCAGACAATGAAATATATTGTTACTAAACAGTTTGGGTGAACACTACCACTATCTTCAGTGGTCAGGACAGAGTGAAGAAATAACATATTATACAGTAAAGCAGTTCCTTTTTATGCAGTTATCAAAGTATGTCATGTGTATGTCTATGCGTGTGTGTGTGTGTGCGTGTGCTTGTGTATGTGTGTGTACAATCTGGGTGTGGTAAAATATGTTTACGTGTGAGGGAGGGTCACCAAACAAATTAATAAACGGCTGTGTTTGTGTGTTACTTAGGGAGGGACCGATTTATCAATTAGGAAGTTCATTAAGGGATTACGTTTGTGAGACCCATCACCAACCCATCACTAAGGTTGAAAATGTCATGGTTTTGAATATACAACAATAATTCAGTTATTTTTCTTTTTCCGACTTCATGATATTTACAGTATAAGAGTTGGCATCCTTCTCAGTGTAACTGTAATTGGCATTACATGTATCATTAAATATTGCATTATTCATTTTGCCTCCCTAGTTAGGATGATCGGTTACTTGGCCATGCCTATTATTCCAAGGAAATGCCTACCATTGGATTCTGTTCCAATTTTAAGTGTGTCAAGCAAGTGTGTTAGAAATATTAAAAATAATGACTCTGTTCTGAAAAGTAGGATATTATCTGATTCTGTTAATGAAGAGTCAGAGGAATACATGTATATTCCAAGTCAGTCTCATCTCTCAAAGTGTACAAATAAGATAGTTTTATATATAGCAGGATTTGATATATATAAGTTAATGAAGTCCTTGTATTGTGAACCATACATTGTTGCCCTAAACTCAGACAAGACTGATAAACATATTCTTTCCTTGGTAAAACTTAAAGACAGAGTAAACTTGGTGTATCCATCTGATGATGTAATTGATATATGTATTACATCAGAAAAACTGTTTAGGGAAAGAGGGTCCAGCACCACTTTGGAGAGGGTATATTGTAGCAAAATAATAATATCAGTGTTGATATATTATGCCCACAAATACATATTTTCTACTTTAGCTGGCCACATGTACGACTGATAATCACTTGAATTAGTTAATTAAGGCAGTTGCTGAATCATATTTGCAGGTGAAATATGTATATAAGGCCAAACAAATTACTAAGAAGTTGGCATCCAAAGTGAAAGTAAAGAGTTGACAAATATATACAAAACTTATACATTTCAGTGGCCAATTTGGTATAGAGTGATAGGTCAGTAATTTATAAATTTCTATTTATATTATTGAAAGATGTGTGAATTGTATGTTATTAATTAAAGAATACGAAATACATGTCATACCGTAATTAAAAATGAATAAACATCGTGAGGAATATGGGTAAACCGTATGGGTACTATGAGTGGTCAGCCTTTCTTGCCAATACTAGGCGTTGGCTTCTGAGGACCTGACTGGCTTCACTCCACTGAGACCCAAATGAACGCGCGGGCCGCCTCCTCCTATTCTAGCTCCATGTTTTAGGCTGAAAGGGAAGGGAGGGGGGAGGGTTTGGTGGAGATGAGGGGGTCTACTTCTATAATGAGAGAAGTGGGAGGGGGGGGGGGGAGACATGTGCGTGTAGAATGAGAGTATTGACATGAGGTGAGTTTGTGAGTGGAGGGAATGAGTGGTGTGCGTGTGTGTAAAGTAACATGAGACAAGGGAATACGAGGGAGTGAGTTACGTGTTGACAGGGAAGTAGTAGTGGTGACATCACAGCAGCATTTCACCACCTGTTGCTTCCATCACCCTCACTTACCTATCCTCCCTCTCCCCCCCCATCCCACCCTCATCTGTCACACCGTAGTAACCTGTCTTTATGTACTCTCTTTCTCTCTCTCTCTCTCTCTCTCTCTCTACTTGAACACAGTAATAGATCAGAATAAATATATGATCTATTACTGTTGTTTATTCGTACAGTTCATTAGTTAGTAGTTTCCATAACCATCCTCTCCTGCTTCTTTCTTTCGTTATTTTGTTCTATATAGTCTCGTTTCTTCCCTGACACTATACTCACTCACTCCTCCTTCCTTTACCTTCACAACCACCCACCACCTCCACTCCCTCCCCCCACTCCCTCCCTTTTGGCCTGTATGTGTACCTGACTCTCCCTCCACTCTACTCTCTAACCTTCTCGCCTCGTCTATACATAGGGCTCAGATTCTACACCATTCCTCGCCATTTCTTCTCTATATTCACACACACATACACACACATACACATTGTCTCTCTTTCTCTCTCTCTCTCTCTCTCTCTTTCTCTCTCTCTCTCTCTCTCTCTCTCTCTCTCTCTCTCTCTCTCTCTCTCTCTCTCTCTCTCTCTCTCTCTCTCTCTCTCTCTCTCTCTCTCTCTCTCTCTCTCTCTCTCTCTCTCTTTCTCATTTTTGTCTTATTGTAATTTGACTTAAGGTTTGGTTTGTCGCTTTGATACCGGTACATAATTTTTTGTGTGTGCGATTCTAGATACCATTATTCTGTTTGTGTGTGGTTGTGTGTTTATGAGGTGTGTGGGTGTGGCACTTATAATAATTTCTACTGTGTACCGTCTCACATTGTTCTGTTTGTTGTTCTTGTTATCATTACCTCGTCGTCGTTGTTGTTGTTGTTGTTGTTGTTATCTGAGTCCTGAAAATGTTTATCTGTTGCCGTGACGTGGCTGAGACGCAACAGAGTGAAGTGTGATAGGAAGTTATCAATCGATTTGCTTATCAGTGTTTGTTTTATGACTCTGGTATTGAAGCATGTTGTTATTTGCTGATGTTTATGATTATATAGCCTTACCAAACCTTCATTTAAGGACCCAGTGATGTAGTCAGAAAATTGGAGATAAATGTGTCCTTCAAATATTGCCACGAAACAAAACCTATATGTAAGGAGCTCGTCTCGTGGCATAGTCAGGAGGAATCAGAAGCCTCCAATTTTCATACACGATCACAGGGTCTTTAATCAATTGGACTGTTATTAGTGGCAGTAATAGGCAATGCCAAAACTACATGATTTTCTTTCTACGTAGTGTACTTTTTTTTGTGTAAACAATTATTATAGTTTTTCGTTTTAATTTGACATTCAGATTTACATTACATCTTCCTCTGTTACATGTGTATTATATGTATTGTATTATTCTGTATTTCTCCACCAACTAAGTATTTTGTTTGCTGTTACATGTGTATTATATGTATTGTATTATTCTGTATTTGTCCACTAACTAAGTATTTTGTTTGCTGTTACATGTGTATTATATGTATTGTATTATTCTGTATTTGTCCACTAACTTAAGTATTTTTGTTTTCTGTTACAGGTGAGTGAGGGTGTGAAGGTCAAGGTAGCGTCCCTGGATCGTGGTTGGGTGAGTTATTAATATTAAACCCTCGATCGTGGATGTTTAGATGGATGGATGGGTGAGCTATCGATTATTTCCTGTGACAATAAATAACCATGGCGTTAGTCAAGGGCGTAACTTCTTATTAGCCATTTATTACAGGCTGATAATGATAATAATAGTTGCTAATCTGAATACTTACATTTTTATAACTTATGGTGCTAGGGGTGGGGGAGGGGGGGAGGTAGGGGGAAGGTGATACGTAATTTGCATCCCGCTGTTCAAAGTATAACAAAAACCTTATTGTTCTGACGCATTTATGAGTATTCGGTCAAGTGGCAGACTATATCATTCAACTGTGAGACAAGAGACCAATAAATTGGTTTGTTTGCTTTACTGTAAAATGAGAAGAACCTTTGACAACAACATCCTTCCTCACAGTAGGAAAATAAATATATAGGGGAGGTTACAACGTTTCGGTCCAACTTAGGTCCAGGCCCCTTCAGACATGACAGCTTTGTTCAGGGTCAAGGTCAGCATATGTGGTGTGTGTGTGAGAGAGAGAGAGAGAGAGAGAGAGAGAGAGAGAGAGAGAGAGAGAGAGAGAGAGGAGAGAGAGAGAGAGAGAGAGAGAGAGAGAGAGAGAGAGAGAGAGAGAGAGAGAGAGAGAGAGAGAGAGAACCACATGAATTGCCTGGTAATGGATTAAGTCTATTGAATATTGCACTTGGTTAGAATATGGTTGATTGTTGATATTAAGGAAGAGTTGCATCATAATTTGCCCTCCACTCACTGCATGTAATATCACTTTTGTGGATCATAGCATGGCTAATTGGAGACAAGCAGTCTGTGTTCTCTAACGCAACATTTCCTAGAAGCTGATGATGGTGTCCAGTCAAGAGGAATGGGAGGAGGGGGAGAGTGGAGTTAGGATGGGAGGGGGGAGGTTGGGGAAGGGGAGACTGGAGCTAGGATGGGAGGGGGGAGGTTGGGGAAGGGGAGAGTGTAGCTAGGATGGGAGGGGGGTTGGGGAAGGGGAGAGTGTAGCTAGGATGGGGGGAGGTTTGGGGAAGGGGAGAGTGTATACAGCTAGGATGGGGGGAGGTTGGGGAAGGGGAGAGTAGAGTTAGGAAGTGGGGGGAGGTTGGGGAAGGGGAGAGTGGAGTTGGATGGGGGAGGGGTGATAGCGATGTGTGTGTGTATGTATGTGAGTGAGGAGGGAGGCCTGGAGGGGGGGTGGAGGTGGCGGTGGTGTCTCTGGTCGGGTGTGTAGTGGTCATGA
>JAWZYT010003520.1:22500-142500 GCA_034508575.1 Petrolisthes manimaculis | reverse complement strand
TATACTACTATAGCTTATATATATATAGTTGTTTGTGTTGAGTAGAGGTAAAACTGTTGTAAGGAAAGGGAGATGAGGAAGACATCCGTATCTAATCCCGCCACACAACTTACATGTGATATTTTGTAAGGAAAATAACCGGTGACCGTGTATTGTATATAGAATGTGGTGGTGGTGGTGGTGGTGGTGGAGATTGACATTTGAGGTGAAGTTTGTGTGTGTCTGTGTGTATGTGTGCGTGCTCGTGCATTTCCGGATGTGTGTTCTCGCGGATGTGTTTATTGCAGGGACAGAATAGCAAATAAATAAAGTGTGGCATGATGAGACGAATGTTGGATGAGATGGATTTATGAAGATAGAATACTGTTGGTACATTGGAACATCTTGATTCCTCCAAAGTATGCCAGGAAACAGAATCAGACTAGGACAAAAATAATGGTGGGCAAGTGGTTTGGAATAGTTTGATGATATTATGTTGCTCCAGATTTACCAACACTGTACTTCCCTCCTATAATAAGCCCCTTACGAAACACTTAAGTTATGTGTGTGTGTGTGTGTGTGTGTGTGTGTGTGTGTGTGTGTGTGTATGTGTTTAGTTCTGAAGGGGAGAGAGGTAGGTAAGGAACAACAGATCATGAGACTTTTACTTTGTATTAAACTGATATATTATCTAATACAACTGGCTTCTGGGGTGTGTACAAGGAATGAGAGAAGGAAGAAAGGGATGGTAGTAGTAGGTAAGTAGGTACGGTAGTCCATTAAGCAGCTTGTGTCACGGGCGGAGAGGAGGAGGAGGAGGAAGGGGGAAGAAGCTGGTGGGTGAGTGAGAGGATGGGGTCGGGTTGGGGTAAGGGGCCATTAGTGAGCTGGTTGGTTGGTTCCTTGGTTGGTGCCGTTTTAGCCCCCTTCACTCACTACCTTCCCCTCTCCCGTTGCCCCTATGCCTTCACCCCCCACCAATTCCTCTTCCACCTTACACCCCCCCCCTCCCTTTCCCCCATGCCCCCACCCCACTAGTTAGTTCATCTCCCCTCTTCTCCATCTCCCACCTTCCCCCATCTCCCACCGGTTCCCTTCCCCACTTACCCCCTTCCCCACTTACCCCCATCTCACCCCACCCCCATCTTACCCCACCCCACCCCGACTTTGCTCCCCCCCTCCCCCCGCCCCCCGCCCTCAAGACGCTGGAGAAGGAGGTGATGGTGGTAGTGGTAGTGCCCCCGACCCCGACCCCGACCGACCGACCGACTCCCGCCACCAAGGCCTCGTATCGGGACTATCGACTTGGTAATGGATGACTCGTGTTACCTCGGTCCAGCCCCTACTTCCTTACTTCCTTACTTCCTTCCTTCCTTCCTTCTCGGTTTCTTCGGTCCAGTTCCTACTTCCTTCCTTCCTTTCTTCCTCCCTTCTTCAATCTCCTTCCTGTCTTTATTCAGTCCTTCCTTCCTTCCTTTCTTTTTACTTTAATCTCCTTCCCGTATTAAATATTTCCATGTCATCTCTATTATTTCCTTCCTGTCTTCCTTCAACCCTGTAAGAGGAAATGCCTTCGGTGATGTTTGCAGTAGTACTTTATAAACTTTTTTGGCACCCCTTCTGACCCGCCACCAACCGTTACAGTCCTTTATTTGTCCCTCCTTTCCTGCTATTTCCTTTGTTTGTGTTGTCTCTCTCTCCCCCCTCCCTCTCTCTCTTTTTCTTCCTCTTCAATTCAATGCATTATCTTTCCCATGTTCATTTCTTCCCTCCTCCTCCTCCTCCTCCTCCTCCTCCTCCTCCTCCTCCTCCTCCTCCTCCTCCTCCTCCTCCTCCTCCTCCTCCTCCTCCTCCTCCTCCTCCTCCTCCTTCCCTCTCTCTACCTCCCTTCCATCCCACTCATCTTTCTTCTCTTAATCCATCATTTGTCTTTCTCTCTTTTCAGTCTCTCCCCCTCACAGATTTCATCCCTTATCATTACACTTCATTATACCTTCTTTTATCCACCTTCCTCTTCCTCCTCCTCATTGGAGCGCCTTGATTCCTCCAAAGTATAATTATATGCCAGGAAACAAAAACAAAAAAAAACAGATTAACAAAAATATTGGTGTCCTGTTGCTTGGATGAATGAATAGTTTGGAGGAATCTAGTTGCTCCAGATTTTACCAACATTGTACATACGTTCCTCTTAACTTCATTGTCATATTTGTTTCTTTGTTTCATTATCACTCTTTCTCTGTTTAGGCTATTTTCTCTCTTTCTTGTTTGATAATTCACCCTTTCCTCTTTTCCTATTCGTGAACCCATTTCCCTTTTCCACGTTGTCCTTCCCTGTCTGTACCCTCAACCGTCTTTCGTTTTGTTCCCCTTTTTATTTATTTTTTTGTTACGTCTCCCACTGTCCTAAAATTTCCTTCCCTTCTCCCTTGCACGTACCCTCCCATTTTTTTCTTACCACCTCTCCCGGTAGCTCTCCCTTTCTTTCCCTTCTTTATTTCTCTTTCTCAAACCTTTTTACTCCCCATCTCTCTTTCGTCAACTCGTCATCACTTATTGGACTTAGTCTGATATACATTCACTTTTTTTTATTATTTCTATATTAAAATAGATGCTATACCATTTCCTTTTTTTTTTTTTCTTAGTTCTTCTCAGGTTGGTTTATGCAGGTGTTGGTTGTAGTTCATAATATTATATACCTGTAGTAGGTTTGTTTTCCATCGTACACACTCGGGAAGAACCAACCAACCCACCACCAAACAGAAAAACTTTTATTTGTCGCTCCATTGTATTCCGTTTTAACCGCCGGTATAAACGTTCTATATGCAGCCAGCCTACCTCACTGTTTTTACTGTAAGGTAGCTCTCTCTCTCTCTCTCCCTCCCTCTCTCTCTCTCTCTCTCTCTTACAAACAGGGAAGCAGACACAATCAATCTCAGACACAGATGACCAAAAAATCTATAACGATACAATGTTATGAAGTGTGTGTGTGTGTATGTGTGGCTATATGTGTCATCTCCACTCGTCATAAACAAGTAAACACACGAGCCGTCACTCATAATCTTTAAAGACCACCACCACCAAGCAAGCAAGGAAGATACACCTGTTAATTAAACCCTTCTGATATAGTTGGTTCTGGTAACACTGCACCTGACGTTCGAGTTGAGAATGTGAAGTAAATAAAAAGGAAGGTGGTCTTTATGAGAAATACTGCCTCAACTCATTGCTTTCGTCTCGACACACCTTTTACTCACTATTATGTGTGTTGTACAGACCCACGACTTCTTCTTCCCCTCTAAAAACTTCACCATTCACGTCTGGATGATACCACACCTTAAGCAGCTCAATGTGTGTATGTGTGTGTGTGTATGTGTATGTGTGCAGTCGCCTCTAGGAGTCCTGTTACACCCTGCCTTCCTCTCTCCTGTCACATTGCTCTTCAAAAACATATGTATACAAGCGTAGGCATTATACTGTACCACATCTGTACCAAACACAGATTTTTGAACATGTGCATATATGAAGACTATGAATATTCTCAATAAGCAACAACATCTCTACTCTGCCTTCGACCCACATTGGTAGCTCGGGTGTACCTTCATGCACGGGTGAGGACTAACAAGAAATGTCACAAGACTCCTGAACGCGACTATACGTGTACAGTGTTTGTATATACCAGTGTTTGTATCCGGGCAAACGGGAGAGGAGCGTGGCGGGGTGTGGCAGGCAAGAAGAGATGGGTCACAGTGATATGTATGTGTGTGTGTGTGTGTGTGTGACAGGCAGGATGACCCCCTCCTCCCCTCCCCTCCCCTACACCTGTGCAACACGCATTGCCCAACAATGATGTTTTGTTGGAGGGGTGGGATGGAAAAAGATGGAGTTGGGACGTGAAGTGGGGGACATGAGGCAAGGCTCAGCGTGGGCATCTGTCTAAAGGAAGGCTCAGGGTTGTATAGTGAACGTTGGGGTTAACGCGACATGTCACATTGTCATGGAGCAGGGGTAGGGGTAGGGGGGATGGAGCGTTAGGTGGGAGTAAGGGGGGGGAAGGGGGAGGGGGAGAGAGTAGGGCAAAAATAATAAGATGGAGTCAGTGTGATGTTGTAGGCAGCATATTATATGTTAAGAGTTTGGGTTCCACTTCGGTTTTCCTAGTTACTCCCTCACCTTTATAATTATTGTCCCTCCTTTTTATCTGTTTCCTTCGTGTTTACTGTACCTTCTCTCTATCTATCACCTTTCCTCTCATGCTACAGGGTCTTCCAAGCCTCGGCCGGGCTACTTTCTATCTCTTCAGTTTGTTATTGGTCTGGTTATGACTGGTGGTAGGGGAGGGGGTGGGAGGGGGGAGGTCAGTTGGACGGTCGGGTCTGGGCGGGGCAGAGATGTCCGTCAAGGTTATAAGAAAGAGACACTCACGAGGTGTTGAAACTGAAGCCCCGCCTCCCTCCCTCCCTCCCCCCTCCCTCATTCCTCACTTCCTCCTTCCCTCCCTTTCCCTCCTCACTTCCTCCTTCCCTCCCTTTCCCTCCTCACTTCCTCCTTCCCTCCCTTTTACTTCCTCACTTCCTTCTTCCCCCCTTTCCCTTACTTGACTTATACTTATTGGCATTATTATTATTGTTATTATTTTTATTATTATTATTATTATTATTATTAAGCGTTGTCTTGTGGCTTGTCTCCCCCCCTCTCTCCCGTGTGTGTGTGTGTGTATGTGTGTGTGTGTGTGTGTGTGTGTGTGTGCTCTTTGTAAGTCCCACCTCCACACTACAATATATTTGCATATCCCTCTTCTCTTTTTCACTGCCCCCTTCCCATCTCTTTATTTTCCACCTTTCCCTTTTTTCCTGACCCCCTTCTTCTTCTACCCTTTCCTCACATCCCTTCCCCACATCTCTCCCATCAACTTTTCATTCCTTCATCTGTCTCGGTTTTTGTCTAGTCCTTCCAGTTTCTCTCTTCGTTTTCCTTTTTGCCTCTTCGTCACATTATCGCCTTGTATTGTCTTCCTTCTTATGTCCCTTCCTTGTCTACCCTTTTGTTCCCCTTTTTTGTTTCATTTCTTTATTTTCTTTCTCATCGCATTTGTTTTACACGCATATGCTTAGCTCCAATGCTCTTCCCATCCTCCTCCCTCCTCCCTTTCTGTTTTATGGCACACAACCTAACCATTATTTATATTTACCCTTCATCTTTCCCCTCATGTTCTATTCCATCATCACACACTATCTTCTATCTTCTCTCAACACCTCTATTTTTCCCACCTTCCCCTTTCTTATCTAATCTATTTAACCTCCCCTCTTCTCCCATCGCTTATTTTTTCTCTCTCCCTCTCTCGCTCTCTCCTTACCATATCTTTCATCTCCATTCCTCCTAACCTCAATATAGCCATCCACTTGCCTCCCTTCTTCTCTTATCTCAGTCGCTATCCATCTCGCCTCCTTTCTCTCCATCTGAACCGACCTCTGTGTGTGGCGGCAGAGGGGACGGGTTGTGTCCTCTGCTCGTCCCTTTGCTGAATATCCTCGCCCTCAACAACAACAGCGAATGAAGATTAAGAAGCAAAAGTCGTAGAAACGAAACGTACTTACGTGTGACTGTTTGAAGCTTATCTCTTTGAAGCCTGTTGCCCCCCCCCCATATATTTAAAGCCTGTCACTCCCTCCAAACTGTATGAAGCCTGTCACCCCAAACTGTTGTCGAATGTCTACAGGTATTAGGGGTAGGAGAGGAGAGAACTTATGAGGTTTGGGTAGGAGAGGAGGAGAGGTTACGGTGTTGGGGGTAGGAAAGGAGAGGTTATGGTGTTAGGGGTAGGAGAGAAGGAGAGGTTTTGGTGTTGGAGGTAGGAAAGGAGAGGTTATGGTGTTGGGGGTAGGAAAGGTTATGGTGTTGGGGGTAGGAAAGGTTTTGTTTGGTGTTGGGGGTAGGAGAGGAGAGAAGGAGAGGTTACGGTGTTGGACTCTGAGGGTGTGTGACGTGAACAGATTCGGGCCATAAGACGGGAATATGTCCTGCACGGCGTTACGGATCGCTCGCTTCAACTTGGCCGGTATTGGACAAGGAGGATTTTGCATATATCATCACTACCCCCGGGAGCTGGATTTCCATACGACCAGAAAGAGAGAGAGAGAGAGAGAGACAGAGAGAGAGAGAGAGAGAGAGAGAGAAAGAGAGAGAGAGAGAGAGAGAGAGAGAGAGAGAGGTAGGGGGAGAGGGGGGGGATAAAGTAGCATTCATTTCGAGGGGGAAAGAAGAGACAGACAGACAGACAGACAGGATGAGAATTATTTTTCATTAACACTTAATCTAAGAGTATTACAGTATATCAATATTCAGACATTCCCTCCCTACCTGAAATATTCCTTGGCTTGTCAAAATGTTTACACGACACATCAGGCTCTTTCCTTACATGAACAATAAGCCATATTTCCCACAACCCACAGGATATTCCCTCGACTCATTGGTTGGTTGTTTAGTCCCTCGTTACTAAAGCAAAAAATATCACCATGTATGTATTCCTTCCATCAACATACAAAATTTTTCTCCGGTATTAAGGACACTTCAGTACATAAAGCAAAAATTATCTCAGTGTATTTATTCCATCCTTCCTTCAACATACAAAAATTTTCTTTGGTAACGAGGATACACTCAAATAACCCCTGTAGGATATTCCTCGTATCCTGTGGGTTGGGGATATCCTAGTGTTTGAGGGTCAGTGGAGGATGGTGAGAAAAATATGAGGGAGCGAACTATGTAAGAAAGAAGGACGAGGAGCTGAGGGAGAGGACAGACAACTATTTAAGGATAGGAAGAGAAGGAGGGGAGAACATATTTATGAAGGTTGGTTGGAAGACGGTAGGGAGAGGAAGGTAAAGATAAAAGAGGCTACGATATTGTTTTAGAAATGTTAAGATTTTATTTTTGTTATTTTCTCTACTTGAAGAAAGAAAGAATAAAAACGAAAATTTTGAAAGAAAGAAGGAAGGGAGAGAGGGAGGAAGGAAGGAAGGAATAAAAGGCGGGGGAAAGTGAGAAAAGTGTGCTTAAAGAAAGGAAGAATGTGAAGGAAGATATGAAGGATAAAAGTTATACTGTGTTGGCCTGTTTCATTTTAGCTTTCCCTGGTCACTCGGGTCGATGGCAATGAATAAAAGAACGACTTGGAAATATGGCACAGATCCTCAATATTTGGGAGGGGAGGGAGGCGTGGGGGGGGGAGGGAGGGCTAGGACACACACACCACCTCCCCCTCCCCTTGACTTGAGTGTAGACGAAGGATGGGGTGGGTGGATGGGGACGGGTGGGGTTGTGAGGTTGTGCACGAGTATAATGAGTATACCAACCCATCTTCTCCTCCTCCTCCACTTCAAGGCTGGGATCATTTTATATTCCACCACAGTTTGTTTTAGTGGACAAATTAAGGTTAATAAATCTCTTAATTTTTAGATTTATGTTTATTATGTCTACGGTGAAGGACTGAGGTTAGACTGTTTAATGTGTGTGTGTGTGTGTGTGTGTGTGTGTGTGATTTGGAGGGATCAGTAGCCTCCAATACAATTAGCCGAAAAAATATCTTAATTGTCTTGGAACAAATCAATGTATGTAGGTAAGAATGTGGTGGCAGTAGGTAGCAATAGGTAGGAGTGTGTAGGTGAGTCTCTCCACACCACTACAGCTGTAGGTATCACCGAACACCCGCAACACACACACAAAGAACGATATGGAAATTACTGTGAGGGCGGCGCACTTTGAAGCGGTGTGGCGCGTTCCCTCGACACCGATGTTGTTAGCCGAGTTAGCTGCCCCTCCCTCCTCTCTCCACTCCCCCCTCCACTCCCCTCCCCTCCCCTCCCCCCTCCCTCCTCCTTCACACAACCCAAACCCGACCCCATCCCTGCACACCCAACCCCTACCCCATCCCTGCACTCCCAACCCCATCCTTGCACACCCAACCCGACCCCATCCCTATACCTGCACACCCAATCCGAACCCGACCCCATCCCTGCAAACCCACCCCCATCCTGGCATCCCAACCCTAACCCATCCCCATCCCTGCAAACCCAACCCGACCTCATCCCCATCCCTGAAAACCCAACCCGACCCCATCCCCATACCTGCACACCCACCACACCCAATCCTCACCTTCATCCCACCAACCACACCCAATCCTCACCTTCATCCCCATCCCGGCCACACCACACCACACCACACAGCTTCTCTTATAACTCGTTGCTACCCTTACTTCCCTCCAGTGCCACTTACACACACACTATCTCTGCTTCTGCTACCATCTTCTTGTTCTTGCTGTTCTTCCTTGTTTTGATTTGTTTGTTGCTGGGCTTTCTAGTTATTTTCTCTCCTTTACTCGATCGGATAATAATGATACGATCTCCCTAGTGACTCGTAAGGGAATATTATGTCTGAACAGTGACATATTAATAATGCTGCTGTTTATAGTCTCTGTATGTAATGAAGTGATGTATATTGACCACCCTGCATTTCTATAACCCAGTTGACCAGTTACTATATTAGGTAGTAGTACCATTAGCAGTATTAACCTGAAGTGAGAGAGAGAGAGAGAGAGAGAGAGAGAGAGAGAGAGAGAGAGAGAGAGAGAGAGAGGGGGGGGGGGAGACTAAGTTTAGGTGTACAGATCAACTTGAGGATTTATTGACACTCTGAAGTATGCCAGGAAACAGGACCAGATCTACAACAACAACAACAACAATTGGTGGCCAGTGACTTTGATTTCTTACTTTGGAGGAATATTTTTGCTCCAGATTTACCAACATTGTAACTGTCTGTCTGTCCCGTTAATTAAAGTTTATTTTTAGTACCACTGAGTTTTTTTTTTTTTTTTTTTTTTTTTTTTTTGTATAGTTAGGACACTTAGGAGGAATCAGTAGCCCATCAATAATTCCCTCATAAAATTCTCCCGTTTAGAAGAAAAGGAAAAGAAAGGAAAGGGAGTGTGTTGTCCATCCGTCCTTCCTTCTTTACTTCCTTCCTTCCTTCCTTCCCCGTTGGGTTGTGAAGGAAGGAAGGGACAGTGGTAATGATTTTATGATGACTCCAGCCGTGGACGTCACCTTCCTTCATATTGCACTTTTTTGACAGCCTCTCTCTCCAGCTTCCTTCCAACACCAGAAAAAAAAAGGAGATAGAAAGTGTGTGTGTGTGTGTGTGTGTGTGTGCTACTGAGTGATTAAGTAAGAGTGTGAGTGAGTTATGAGTGATTAAGTGTGTGTGTGTGTGTGTGTGTGTTTTACTGAGTGATTAAGTAAGTGTGTGTGTGTGTTACTGAGTGATTAAGTAAGAGTGAATTATGAGTGATTAAGTGTGTGTGTGTGTGTGTGTGTGTGTGTGTGTGTGTGTGTCAGAGTCCAAATTTAAGGGTATAATTCACTTTTGTTACATTGGAGTGCCTTGAGTCCTCCAAAGTATGCCAGCCAGGAAACAGAACCAGATGAACAAAAATAATGAATGGTGTTCTGTTGCTTGGAATAGTTTGGAGGAATCATTTGCTCCAGATTTACCAACACTCCACTTCCCTCTTAATTAAGTCAACCGTACAGACTTATTTCAGTTTATTTTGTTAATGTGTCGGTTTTCTCAACACCTTAATCAATACTTAGATAAAAAGTTGTATAGACTGAACAGTAAGTAAGCACCAACGAAATGTCATGTTATCAGTGCTTACAATTTTTTTTTTTTTTTTTACCCTTCACCGTTATTTTGTCCTAAGTGTGTATGAAAGTCGGTATTATTATTATTATTATTATTATTATTATTATTATTATTATTATTATTATCATTGTTATTGTTAATGTTAATATTATTATTATTATTATTATTCACACGCACACACACACACACACACACACACACACACACATACACACACACACACACACACACACACACACAGTTGTCGAGGGCTAGGCTAAAGTGGTTGGTTAGTGGTGGTGTACAATCACTGGTTTGGTTCAGCTTTGGTTGTAGTTGTATAGTTGTTATCAGGTGGCGTGACGTCACATCCTCACACACATTGATATATATATACTTTCACCACCTTCTGTGTCGTCGCATCTCTGCTGGTCTCGCGCCTGAACTTTGGGAGAAGAGTTGGGTATTTTATCTTTCATTATTTTAACTGCACAAACAAAGACTTACATATTCTGTTGTTTATGGATTAATTGTATGGTAGTAGATTATTTTTCTCATTTTGGTGTCAAGTTATCATTTCTATGGACAAGAAGTCAGAGGAGATAATAATAATAAGGGTTGTTAAGTATATTATATGGGTTGAGTTAGCGACCAGTATTATGATTCTTAATTTAGTACGTAAGCGGTTCTCCCTCCACCCACCTAAGTAAAGCATCGAAAAATAAATGATGTATAGGTTGTTGACGTCAGAACTTTTACTAGAGCAATGTTGAGCTCGGAAAACAGTAAACAAGAGTATCTGTGAGTTGTTGGTGTTGTTGGTGTTGTTGTGGTAGATGGGATGAAGGCTCAATTAAGGGAGTTTAGAGTTTTGTATTCTTGGCAGATGAACATTAGTAGATGGTGCAGTAGATGGTTGTGTGTGTGTGTGTGTGTGTGTTAGGGAGTGAGAGAGAGGAGGTAAGACAGGAAGGGAGAGCGAGACTGAATACACCCCACTTTACCGTTGTCACCCTTCTTACCTATGCAGCTTGACATTCACATTTTAGCTTTTATTCACGTGTTGGAAAGGTTAAGAAGCGGTGGGAGTATCATGGCGCCTCATCTGAATCATTGAGTATCCGAGTTTTGAGGCAGGCAGGCAGGCAGACGGACGCATATTTCTACTGCATATATCATAAGAAAGAATGAGTTAGAGGGTCGAGTGTTGTCGGAGTACGTGAGGGGTTGGGTTGGTTGGACTGAAATGTCGTTAACAAGTTGCTATTTCTCCTTTTTCTTTAGGGGACTTCTAACTTGGAGAATAAATAGAATAAAACGAAAATTAACTTGTACGATATTTATAGACACATTATAGACAAATTATTTTCAGCAGACATATAAAGTGAATTTCAGCAACCAGTAATTCATAATGTTTATAATTTGCCAGAGTTCGTCAAGTAAAATAGTGTATTAATATATTTATACAAAATAATGCGATCCACCAAAGTACAGGGGATAGATATATGAGGCATGATATTATAATGTAGAGTGATGAGCCAAATAAAATAAAAATGGTGAACTAGGAAGGTGATTTTGTTAGGCAGTGAAGGGTCGAGGAATGCTTAAAGAAGGAGAGGAGGAGGAGGAGTAGGGGGGGACATGAGAATTGGGGGATCAGGAGGAGCAGGAGAAAGTTTATGATGACTTGGGTGTAGGGAGATGAAATGAGATGGTTTGAGGTAATGTGGAAGGAGGTGGAATTCGAAGGTATGAGGTGGGATTGAACCTGTGGATTTAGAGCAGGGGTGGCGTAGGGAGATTGGAGAAAAATGAGACGAGGTGGATTGGAATTGGAGGAAGGAGACGCAACAGTAGAGGGAGATTGGAGAGAGATGAAATGATGAGATGAGGTGGATTGGTGTTGGTCGAGGAAGAAGATGCAACAGTAGAGGGAGATTGGAGAGAGATGAAAAGATGAGATGAAGTGGATTGGTGTTGGGTTGAGGAAGATGCTGCTGCTGCTGCTGTAGTAAAGGTGAGTGAAGGAGACGTCTCATTAAGATTGTAGCACTGCCTCGTGGTACTCGTTGACGGGGCTGGATTATGAACGACTCGCCATATGAAAGAGTACGAGTATCTCTCTCTCTCTCTCTCTCTCTCTCTCTCTCTCTCTCTCTCTCTCTCTCTCTCTCTCTCTCTCTCTCTCTCTCTCTCTCTCTCTCTCTCTCTCTCTCTCTCTCTCTCTCTCTCTCTCTCTCTCTCTCTCTCTTCTTTTTCTCTTTCATGTTAGATATTTCAGGAATGCTTTTTTTTTCACTAAGGTTAGAAGACTGTTTTGAGTGTCAGATGTGAGGCTGCATATGGGGTATGAATGAGAATGTCTTTGGGGGGAGAGAGAAATATGTCTTTGCTTAATACATGTGTTAAATATGTCTTTTTCTTAGAGGTCTGTCTGTGGCCAAGAACTGAACACCATAATGTTTCCAGATGTGACAGAATGAAATGAGAGAATTACACAGATAGTCGGGTCTAGCTAGCTCCTTGTTTCTGTACTAAAATTGTCTCTTTATTATGTAACTTGGGAAACTGTGCCACCATTATCTTTTCATTGAGAGAGAGAGAGAGAGAGAGAGAGAGAGAGAGAGAGAGAGAGAGAGAGAGAAGAGAGGTTTCCACTTTATGATCTAGCGTTCCTCTCGTAAACTCTCTCACTGCTTGTTGTTGTATGTGCGTCACGGCCACTCATGTTACGGCCACACACACCACTCACATCACCGGACGTACAACCAACCAACCACTCACATCACACGTAAGGTTGGAGCTTGGGGTCATAAGGTCATTTAGATCAAGGGGCATTTATTTCAGCCACAAAAATATCACACACACACACACACACACACAGACATTTATTTCAGCCACAAAAATAACACACACACACACACCGATGCATTGATTTCAGCCACAAAAATAACACACACACACACACCGATGCATTGATTTTAGCCACAAAAATAACACATACACACACACCGAGGCATTTATTTCAGCCACAAAAGTAACACATACATACACACCGAGGTATTTGTTCGTGCAAGATTTTATATATATAACAAGAGAATAACGTTTCTTTGTGGTTTTCATTAATGTGGAGAATGTGGTTTGTCATTAAAGTACACGATTATATATTTTGTTATTATTATTAGTTGCAACGACAGTGAGAAAAGTAAAAAAAAAAAAAAATTAGTAGTACCGTACAGTTCATGTAATTTCCAAGAATAGAGCTTTTTGGCCGAGCACAGTTTTCTTTCATTCCTATATCATTCATTCATATAACAACACACAGTGACTTGGAAGGTAAAAGTCCCTCAAAACTCTGGGCATTGAGTGGGTCGTTTCTTGTGGTGGGTGTCTTAGAGTTTGCGTAGTCTTCAACACACTGCAACAACATAAGTTCACTACAATAAATTATACCAAGGTGGGCTGGCTGGTTTGTGACATAGCTTGCAGGAAGAATCCGTAACCTTTCAATTGGAACGAAACAAATAATGATTGAAGTGAGCAACAATGAAAGTATGGCAGCAGTAATGTGAAGAGTGAAAAAAATTGGTAGTGGCGGCAGCAGAAGTAGTAGTAGTAGTAGTAGAATATTGGTAGTAGTGAGAATAGTAGCAGGAGACAGTGATGACAAGGGTAAGGCGACGGATGGCAGTAGTGGTAGTGGTGGTGGTAGTGGTGGTGGCTGGGATGGTGGGAACGTGGGTGTCAGGGGACGCAAGCATCATCACTCCACGACATGGATACAAAAATTAATGCCCTTTCACTTATTTTCTTAATATTTTCCTTCGTTCTGTTGTTAGTCTGCTCATAGCCTAGTAGGGACAATATTTATGTGAACCAGGGTGGTGGTGGGGGGTAGAGGGGAGAGGGAAGGCGGGGGTTGTATGTAACATTTATCGCCTGTATTAAGTAATTTTCTTGAGTGCACTCTTCTTCATATTCACAGCCGACAAATTATCTTTTCCAAGTTAATGAAAAGCGCCCGAGTGTCAGGTAGAGCGGTAAGGTGCAAGTCCCTGGTGTTGTGTGTTGGGGGATGAGCCTTTAGTTGCTCAGCTGGTTACGCCCCTTCAGCCTCACTGTCTTGATGTCCGGTCTGGCACTTCCTAGCTTTATGAGTGTCCATTTATTATTTACTCCCAGTTTATAGCTTCAATAAGTCTCATATTAAAGTGGCCGCACGGGGATCTTCGGACGATTTCATTTTGTTTCGTGTCCACGTCGCGTTTCTTCTCTGGTGGTGGTGGTGGTTGTGTGTGTTGGGTTCAAAGGGATGAGAGGGAGGGGGAGGGAAGGAGGGGAGGGATTCAGTTGGGTTGGGTATAGTTAATGGTGGGAAACTATGGCTAGGTTACTGTCATGACCATCACTACCATCACTCTCACTACACCACCCTTCACCATTCACCATTACTACTATCACTCACACTACACCATCATTCACCATACACAATTACTACCATCACTCACACTACACCATCATTCACTATTCACCATACACTATCACTCACACTACACCCTCACTACCATCACCTAACCCACATCTTTCCTATGCTACTCTTCTGTTCATATTCTCGTTGCTCCCCATTCTCTTCCTTTCTCACTTTCCTTCTTATTCTAGACATCTTGTTTCCCCTCCCTCCCATTCCACGACTCCTTTCCCCCTTATCTTCTTTCCTTCCATCCTTCCCACCCTCGTGTTTCTTTTCTCTTCACATTATTATCTCTGCTCTCCTCACTCCATTCATCCCTTTTTCCTTACCCTTCTCTTGATCCTTTCTCAGTCTGTCATTCGTGTCCTCTCCTTCTTTTATTGTTTCACTTTCCTGTTTTTCCTCTCCCTTCCATATACCCCCACATTTTCTCTCTCATCATGTCTCCTCACTTTTCCTATTTTCTTCTTCCCTTCTCACCTTTCATGTCATCTTATTTTCTTCTTCCACATCCACCCAGGCCTTCTTTTCATATCCCCCTCCCTCCCTCCCCCACTCCCCCTTCACGTCTCCCGGGAGCTGATATGGTAATGGTGATGTATGGTGACGGTGGAATGGCTATCAACAGTAATGGTAACGCTTGAGCCGGCTTAAAGTGAACTTATAATAGAACTCGATGAAAGGGGTGGTGGTGTACACTCGTCCACAAAAGTTCCCTCATCACCAGCACTTATCTTTCCATATATATATATACGGTATAGACATTGATAGTGAACCTAGAGACTCTAATTAGTAAAAGTCTAAAGCAAGAGACAATAATGACATTTAAACCTCTTTTTTTTTTTATTAGGACTCGCCCAATAGATTTTCAAGGATCAAGTTTATAGGCTACAGGAAAAAAACATTAGAGGCAACCGACCCACCTTCTGTGTAATAAGTGTGTTCAAGACTTACAGTAAACTTCCTTACGACCTTGTGTTGTGTTGTGTTGCTTGATGAGCCAGAAAGTCACTAGTGAAGTTTGTGTTTAGACGGCGTGGCAGAATGGACGATGAGAAGTTAATGGCCGAGAACTCCCCATCCCTCTAGACACCAAGGTCAATGTATCAGGGACCTTTGGCCTTGTCTCTCACCATCCTTATCAACCCTTACAAAAACAACATACAGTTTAGTTTATTCATTTATCATACCCATTTCCCAGCTATTTTTTTTTTTTTTAACGTTACATATAGGGCTATTATGATCATTTTATTGGGAGAAAGGAGCAAGGAAAATAAGTTTGAGTGATGGTGGTATATAGTCACTCATTATCGAAAGTAGAAGAAGTCAAGATGGTCAAGAGAAACAGAAAATGAGATTGGAAAATTCGTAGGGAAGGACTTAGGGGGGGTGAGAGTAGGGGACAGGCTTGGGGTGGGTGGGTTTGGGGAGTGAGGGAGTAGGGGGACAGGCTTGGGGGAAGTTTTGGGGGGGTTAGGGGGTGCGGGAATAGGGGGACAGGCTTTCTACCCACCCTCAAGCCTGTCCCCCTACTCCCGCACCCCCCCCCCAACCCCAAACCTGTCCCCCAATTCCCACACCCCCTTAATTTAATGCCTTCTCTCTGCAGTGGACTAACAATGGCTGATGGGAGTGATGGTGTGTAGTCATATCCAAGGGTAATAATATAATTGGTGAGGGGAGAAAATTCAATTAATTATGGTAAAGAGGCGAGGGAATAATATTATGTGGTATAGTTGTAGCGAGAAGACCATTATTATTATTAGTAGTAGTAGTAGTGATGATGTTGTATGTAGTGGTGAGATAAGGACAACAGAAAAAGAAGAAGAAGAAAGAGTGGTTGGTTGAGGGGAGTTGTGGTAGTGGTGAGAACAGTAGGCTACCCATTATTGGATGAGGCGTTGGTGGCGGAGGGAACATGGCAGGGAGGGAGGCAGGAAGATGGCAGGGAGAGGTAGAAGGCTGATGGGGAGGGATAGGAGGGGAGAGAGAGAGAGAGAGCTTGAGCGGGATAGAGGTTGGGGAGGGGAGGGGAGGGGTAGGGAGTGATGCTGGAGGAAGGAAGGGGGGAGGGGTAGGAGGGAGGAAGGAAGAGTCCCACCAGCCACATTATTGGGTTTGCTGGCCCACGGACGCGATAAGTGATATTACCCGATATTACTACCTCCCCCTTGCATCGTGGAGACCTCTGACGCACCAAGCTAGCTATACCCAACACTACTATACCGTCCTCTCATACCATCACACCTAACTATTCTTCTCATTACTGCTTTGATAAAAGTAACCTCTTTTGTTTATATTAAATAATGCAACAACACATCCACTTGGTGTATTTGAATAATCGCTACTACGCTATTTTTTATCAACTATTATTTAGCCAGCTACATTTTGGGACTGCCAGTACTTTATATACCGGTATCTATTATTTCTGTAGAATTAATAGGATGTTATTCTAACTTCATTCTAAGTTTTTATGTATAATTTGCAAAGTGTATCTATAATTACAGAGTACAGTTATACGTTTCTTTCTAGCTTATCCTTTTACTATACTGCCATAGTATGTAAGACCTCCATGTATCTTTTCTTCCCAAATAATAATGTTCTCATTTTTTTCGTTGCAGTATGGCTCAGACGACTTTTCCCAGGATGCCTCTCCCCGATATACGTCGCCGAAACCAGGGATCTATGGCGAATCTTACTTCATGGGTGAGTCAGGTTGTTACATTTGTTTGTCATCCATTTCCATTCTTAGTTGTAGATATTCCTGAAACAAAGATTGGGGCATATTTTTGCAACAAATTTTATGAGTAGGCTACTATCTGATTAACTTGTCTATAATAGTTCTCCAGTCAGAGGCAGCAGTAGTCAATGTCGGTACTCGGTAGGCCCATTGCAACAAATGGAAAGCGAGTGTATCCCACCTTATCACTAAAGGACTTGAGTGGCCTCCCATTCTTAGAATCTGACACGATTACTGAAGGAAACTTTTAGAACTGTGTCACAGTATCAGTCATACTTCCCAGCAGAATTGTCGAATCTATGGATTTGCTATGATATTTGGTAATTTAATTGGTAGAATATGGAGCCAGATGTGTACATATGACACCTCCTTTATGGGTTGTATAATTATACATGTCCTATATTACAGATGGCGGGGGTAATGAGGTGTGGGGGGCGAGTGGGGGAGGTGGCAGTGGTGCGGCGGCGGCGGCTGCAGTAGCAGGAGCAATGGGAAGCTACCCTTATCCTTCACCGTCCATGATGGGCCCCTCACCACACCTCACACAGCCTCATTACATGGCAACACACCTCCATGACCCTATGGTTAGTATGCAGGAAGGTATATTATCACAAGTACTATATTGTATATTTTAGTGTCATTAACCACTATTTTGGACCATTGTAACACACTTTTCATTTATGGTTTTCTCTTGGAGATGTCCCGTTGTATAACCATAATTTGCAAATTAGTCTGACCTAACCTAAACCAGACCACAGCAGACTACCGGGACCTAACCAGGGCAAACTATCGAGACGTAACCTGGGCAAACTACAGGGATATAACCTGTGTAAACTATTATAAAGTGACCAGGGCAAATTCCCGGGACCTAGCAGGATGTGGTAACACTGTGCGGCCCTAGCCAATAACGGAGTACTTCTCTACTAATACCATGAAATTTATCAGTGATGTGTCCTTATATGGGTATATTTTTATACAGGGTTATGACAATATGGCCTCGGGTCTGCCTCCCATGTCCTCCTTCCGTGGCCCTGGCGTCAGCAGTACCACAGTTGGGGGGTCCGTACCCACCTCATCTCCACTGTACACACACTCCCCCGTGCCTAATCACACCCAGGCTACAGCCACAGCCAACACCGGCGAAACACTCGGCAAAGCACTATCTTCAGTGAGTACCCAGTTGGGCAGCAACACTTTCTTGCTATCTTGTATTGTTGATCAGTTGCCTGTATCTGTCTTGTGTTTCCTGATATTATGTGGATAATTATTGTAAATTTTAAATCATAGTACAGTACTTTACAGTACCGATTATGAAAGAAGATAGCAATTATAATTATACATTAAATTTTTTTAAAAATTTCCTCATATTATCCACCCTAGATTTACCCTGGGGAGCAAACGTCCAGCAGCTATAGTAGTAATCCCGGCACCCCTGTTTCTGCTACATCCCCGCCCCCCCTGACCTCTGGGGCAACTAGTGGAGCACCCCAACAGTGGCCACAACCTCACACACCCACCTCGCCTCACTATGAACGACCTCTCCCCATAGTAAGTCATGTTCATTATTGTTGTTTACCCCAAGTAATGTAAGGATGTTGGGGAGATTTTGTTTTGCACAGTAAAGATGATGTCACACTGAGTATTCATTTTCACCCAGCATTTTCTCCTTGTCACTGTTCAGTCGTGCACCAAATCAACGTTTCTATATAATTAAAATATAACCACAAGGGTAATGTGGTGTATAAAATTAGACTTAATACGCAAGAAAAGGGAAAGAAACACAAAGTTTAAAGCTTCATTTGTATTTCATATCCTTTGATAATTTCTTAAAATAATTTGAAAACTTCGAACTGTGTACAGTATTTAGAAATGGTAAACCTTTGTATTAAGAAAGAAGTAAAGCAAAAGAGCTTGTTCATGATAGGGAAAAATTGAATGAGATTTACTAGTGGGAGTGTATAAGAACTGGCAACCCCATTTTAACTTTGCAACAATTCATATGATATTCGGCTCCTTTCACGTGTGGTACATGAAGCAACTTGGTTGTGGATGTGTGTAAGTGTCGGGAAAGCTAAGAATTTTGTGGACTTGAGAGTGGGAGTTAATTTGAGAGTGTGACCAATTTCCCAGTCTTGATGTTGATGATGATAATGATGTGTTTCCTTTACTTCATCTGTGGTCACCAGTAAGTTGAAGCATAGTATGTGTCAGTATCAGATATAACACAATTGTCTATGAATATAGGTAGGGTGAATGTATGCCAGGTGACACCATCTTGTGAGTATTGTTGTCTGTTGATAGGAGCACCATGTTTTCCCACCTCCCTGTCCCTGGCCATTTGGCCTGAGAGTCTGTGTAGTCCCCTCCCTCCCTTCATCAGCCTGCCCTGTCTTCATCTGGACTAGTGCATGACTGTAGTCTTCTTAGGCTCGCTTCACACGAGCGATTTCATCCGCTCGAATTTCGGAAAAAATTCGCTCGTGTGAAGTGGGCCTTAAAGTGCATTTGTATGGGAATCACTGGAGCCATTGTACATCAACATGTAATAACCAATACAGCACCATTGAGTAGATTCCTGTCTGTTTCGACATGAGTATGATGTAGGGCATTTTATATGGGCAGTGGTGCCCGATCGTGCTCAAAGGATAACACAACAGTAATACATGAGGGTCATACTTCTAGTGAAGGATTCAACCCCATATACTGTTATACACGGTCACAGGTACAGTTGCCCATACAAAATGTGCTATTAGTTGTGAGATACAGGTCTGGCATTTGGTGTGTTGTGTGGCAAGGAACCAGGGGACAATATGTTAAGTTTTTCACAGTTTCTTAATCCTGAATGTGTATTGATTTGAACTTTACTGCACTGTAACAGCCATGCTGGTCACATTGATATATTTTATTTAGCTATAATTTTCTTTTGCTGTTATCACATTTTCAGGTTAAAATAATTAATAATATTTTGACTACAAAATGAAAAAGATTCTTCGTATAGCTCATCAGTGCTTGTTTTCTTAATCCTTTTGCCTGTATAATAAGTTACTTGTGCAATTAATAATATTTCTTCTAAAAACATTCTAGTTCAATTGTAGAATCTATGGAATGGGAAACAGTAGCACTGCAAAAATTTTGTAGATTATTCATTATCTTGATCTGTATGACAACATTGCATGTTGTCTTGACCATTGACATGGCATGAAGAATTTTTATTGAGTATGTCTGCACCACATTTTGCATGTACTAGTTCACCTTTTCACCTAAGTTTGCATGGTTATTATACATTTTTCTTTTCTTCTTCTTTGTTGCACTATAGCCTCGTATGCCAGAGGAGAACTTAGAGTCCGCAATCGACTACCTGCGAGATATTGAGGTAATGATGCACCCTATCTTCTGCTTTGGTTTGTCCCATATTCAATGATAATAGCAAGAGTGTTTTTGTTTTTTTAAAGTACTGGTTTTTGCTTATGTACATTTTTGTTTTTATGTGAGTAGAGAATTGTGTTTATAAATGATGCTTATTTATGATTTAAGTAATATAGTTTGTATTGCTTTACCATAGTTTTAAATGTAAAATAATAAGTACTGTACTTGTGCTACCTGAATGTTTAACCTAAAGTTTAGTACTGAAGTTTGCACCACTTTATATTTTAAATGTTATTCAAAACACAAACTTACAACAAAATTTAATTTGCAGAGAGTCATAACGGTAAGTTCTCACCAGTGGATTGCGTATAAGAATACTTTAAACAAGGGAGGTGTTAGCATATAGGAATGTTTTGAGACCCTTCTATTATAGTCACCTCTGAGGAGCATTTTGTTAGATTCTATTAGTCTTATTGATAGTTTAGTATAATCTGTAGCAGTTTATAATTACAGTATTTACACCAAAATTGGATGACGACAATTTAGTCTGATTGTTAGAGCTAAAATAATTTGACTGCTAAAATTTGTAATTGAAGAGAGTTGCATCTAAAGGGGTTCAAAACAATACTGTACAGTAGTAACAAAAAGTTAACACATATAAGGAGATAAATTTTGCAGTGGTGTTTATTTGTTGATGGGAAGTATTGACAGAGAGACATGGAGAAGGCATACGATAGGGTGGATAGAAGAGCTATGTCAGAGGTGTTGAGAGTATATGGTGTTGGGGGATCTCTGCTAGAAGGCATTGAGGCTTTTTATGCAGATGCAAAAGCATGTGTGCGGGTAGAGGGTGATCTGAGTGAGAGTTTTAATATTAATGTAGGGCTGAGACAGGGATGTGTTATGTCACTGTGGTTGTTCAATATATATATGGATGGTTGTATGAGAGAGATGAAAGCCAAAGTGAATGGTCTGGGGGTGAAGTGTGAGATAACTCTGAGGGGTGAGAGGATGGAGGAAGTGAAGGAGTTTAAGTACCTGGGGACAATTATGTGTAAACATGGAAGTATGGAAGGAGAAATAAGGGAGAGAGCAATTAAGGGTAGACAAGTCATAGGATCACTGGGGAGGATAATGAAAGGTAGAAGTGCGAGTATGGAAGTGAAAAGGGGACTACGAAATAGTATAATCCTGCCAACACTGACATGCGTCAGAGACCTGGACATGGAGTAGGGCTCATCAGTCAAGAATAGGTGCTGTGGAAATGAGTTACTTGAGAGGTGCATGTGGACTGACAAGGTGGGATGGAGAAAGTAATGAGAGTGTGTATAAGAGATGTGGTATGAGTGAGAAGGCAATTGGTATTGAGTGTGGAGTGGTTGAGAGAGTGAAGCGAAATACTCTGAGGTGGTTTGGACATGTAGAAAGAATGCAAGGTGAGGAGTTTGTAAAGAAGGTGTATGGAAGTGAAGTTGTGGGCTGTGGTGTGAGAGGCAGACCACCAGTAAGATGGCAGAACAGAGTGGAAGTGTATGTAAAGGAGAGAAACATGAGGGGGAGGGGAGGGCTGGACCGAGTGAGGAGGGAGTGTTTGAACAGGGAAGACTGGAGACTTTTCTGCCGTGGCCACCCCCTTGGGGGGAGTTCCCGGAGGGAACGAGGCGTCAGAGCTATAGATAGATAGATAGACATGTAAGGAGGTAGATTTTGCAGTGGTTTAAAATATTAATGGGTAGTGTTGACTTAGAGACATGGGTGTTACAGTAGTGTTTATTTGTTGATGGGAAGTGTTGACCGAGAGACATGGGTGTTACAGGGGTCAAGGATAGATGAAAGGCTAGAAGATGCAGTGAATGTCTTACAACGTCATGCGGAGACCACCGGCAGCCTCCCGGGAGCTGGGCCACACTTGGGCACGTCAGCACACGGGGCTTCTCTCCCACCGTACCCCTCAGCTCTCGACTCACATCTTGCGCCTCCACCCAACTCAACCTTTACCACACTGAGCTCACACTCACAAGATCTAAAAAGCCTCGGTGTTCCAGGTAAGATGACATGAGTTGATGTATTATGAATCATGTGTGAGATAATTATCAAATAATGTTCATTTATTACTACTGTACTAAATTATGTCCAGTTATTACAGATACATGTCCTCACACAGCTTCCCTTCTTGCACTCTCCTTACTCTCACACTATTCTTTTGCATTTTCCTTACCCTTACACTACTCTGTCCTCACACTGGTTCTTCCCCTGCTCCTTGGCTGCCTTGTCCTCACAGTGCTCTTGATCACTGTCATAAGAATAATTTAAATCTTACTCTCATAATATTTTTTAATGCATTCAGTCTGTATATGTTATGTGTTATAGGTTTAAGTGAAAGTGTAACGTGTGGTATTTTACATCATTTGTTGTGTTTCAGGTTTAAGTGAGAGTGGTAAGGATAAGGTTGATATAAAGCAGGAGGACTTGGCGGCACACCTGGCGAACACAGTGGCGGGAACTCTAGCTGGATCTAAGGGTGGCAAGCGTTCTCGCAGGTAGTGATAATGTTGTTTGTGCATGTTGAGCTGGGGACAAGTAAGAGGCCTGTTCTCTGGAACACCATGTATACAACCTCATACAAGCATATAACATAAATTATGAGTTCATTGCCTTTATAAAATCCCTGTTGATGTTGCATGAGGCAACATACTAGCATTTTGGGGTTGAAATTAGAACATTTAATTTCATTGATTTGGCCACAGAAACATGTTGCTATACTGTACTATCCTTCAGAACCAAATGCCATACTAAAAGTGTGATTTTCAAATTGGCGTTTTAGATTTTAATGTTTAATATTATGTGACCACCAGTGAGGCTGAAGATAATGGTCTTTAAACATTGCTGGAAGTCCCATTGATGTAATCCTCAAATATGTAAATCCTTTTTGAAAGATTTTTTTGTCAAAGTGGGTTTATATATTGTCATTGAAAATGTTACTTTTCACCAGTTCCCTATTGTGTTTTATATGTAGATGCTTGTTTATAATAACCACTTAAGCTCAGTTGAGGCACATGTAGCATTATTCATATACTATAAATACCTGATATATGGTATTTACTTTATTAAGGGAATAAAATATCAGTGAAATAGAAATTGTTTTTTCCTCTAAATAGATATTCATTATTATTGGCCTTCAGTTTGTCAGTGAAATTTTTTCTCAATTAATTTTTATTGTTTGGTTATATCAGTCAGTGAGAGCTTTTACATGTTTGAATCTTGATTCTGAGCCATAGTGTAAATATTCTACAAATATTCTTATAAATACATATGAATTTAGTGACAGTTCTATAAGAACTGTTCACCAGTCAGTACTGGAAGTAGTGCAGGTCAAATTGAAATATTTCTGGGAAACAAAATTGGTTGTTTGTTAATTTGTTTTCAGTTTACTTTACTTTTATATTGGTGATGTGACATTTTAGTTGGAGCCATTATTAACTACATTTCGCCTTTATTTACTACGAAATGTTGACAACAAAGGCTAAATAATACTGTCTATTCCCTCTGTATTAATTCTTTAAATTTAAAGGCTGTGTAGGTCAATTGTAAATAATATATGCTCTTGAACATCTTACTTCATTAACTTTATGATTGAATGTCCATCTGTGTATATAGGAACATTACTCTGTTGACCTCAGTGAAGCCATAGATTGTCACTACAAGGGACTAGACAGGTGAAAAATGAGAATTAATTTATGCATATATTGTTCATCCCTTAGAGATATATAAAGTACTGTGTATACTATATATATATATATATATATATATATATACACACAGTATATCTTTCATATATCAACTGAGCTTTATTGTCCATAAAACCCCTATTCACTCTCAAATATGCTTTCACATGCCATGCATTAACCATACATTTTGTCCATATGTTTAGATAAGTAATTTCTAGGAAGCATCTTTGATAATGAACTGGTGATAAGTTAACAAGGGAATCCAGCATCAATGCCTGTGGTTCAAGCTCTTATAAAAAGTGATTGAGCATAATATTGAGACTGAATGTGAGGTTGTCAAGAGACAATGGTTATGTTGGCCAGCTGGTGGGTATTGAATCATACAAACTGAACCAAGAAGAAGTATGTTGCCTCTGAATATAATTACAGTAGCCTACTCTTGTTTTGTGGTACAGTTTGTCACAACCAGTACCTTCCAATTTACCAACATATAATAAATAATCTCGTTAATGGTGTTCTTGAGACGGTAGGCCTTGACTCTGTGCACCCACCTCACATGCATCTCCTTTCCTTTAGTGTGGCGACCAAGCTGGGTAGTAGCAGCGTACGGCCCTCTCTCGCCACGCCTCAGTCCGTGGGGGCTGGATTGGATATGAAGTCAGTTGTGGAAATAATATAAAATTAGATAATTTTTTGCATAAACGGGGTTAAGAGGATTTCAATGAATTTGGAATTATTTCTGTTCCTCCAAAACTAGTGCTACAAAGCAGATCACTTTATCATAGAGTACAGTATTCTCTTTCTTGACACATTTTGGAAGAATCATATAGCCTCCAATTTACTAACATCTTAACCCCATTAGACTTGGAATTCCCCCTCTATCTTTGGTTGTAGATAATATCAGCATGTTTCATTTTTAATTTGCCTGTCATTAAGTTGAACCAACTGGCAATTTGATACTTTTTAAGGCTAAGGGGATGTAGAAATAACTTCCCAGAATTATTATGTAATGCATATACAGTTATGTTCACTCATTTTACTTGCTCCAGTCTTTATCATTGTATCACATTTCACATTTAGTTTTGTGCTGACTCAAGAATTGATTTTTCATTAAGAAAATTATGTATGCAGTATGACATATATTTGCTTCACTTATTACAGTTCATACATCTGTGTATATATTTCCATAAAAAATACTGTATATCCCTTTCTACAAATCCCAAATCTTATTACAGTACTCTTGTCTGTTAGGTAGTTTCTGTTGTCTTTTGGTTCATTTACTAGAATCTAGCCCCATTGAAGTTGTTGGATAGTGATTTAAATTACAGTGAATTGCACTGAAGCAATACTTGTCCAGTTGTCAGTCACCAGTATGTTCCTCTTCATAAATTTTTGTTTTCATTCATAATTGCATAACTTTTTTAATCTCTGTTACCCTGGACATTGCACATCTGAACTCTATCAATGTGTGCTTCCTCCCCTTAGGAGAGCATACACCACATGACATGCTACTCAGTCTCACTCCTTTTCTGTCCAATTCCCTAATGCAAGGGTTAAGCTGAATTCTCAGTCTTTCATATACACACTGGTCAATCATGAAACAACTTGTGTGCCGTCAAACACAATGTTTCAAGGCATATAAAATTAATTGAGCATGATCTTCAACCTCTCACTCTTTTTGTATTACAGTTGAAGACATTAATTGGGCACTTTGCCTTTTGTCCTCACCACTTTGTTATAGAATATAAAGTAATTACATTTTTTCAGAGAAGTCAGAAGACTCATGCAGTACAGTTCTGCTGTATGGAATTACAACAAATTTGATATTGCTTAATCTTTAATATACAGTACAATACTGAAACATTATTATTGTTCATTACTGAATACAAAGAGTGAATTACAGTCATGTGTGTTCTTAATTAATGTCGGTACATGCAGCACTATGTACCAAGGTAGTGTAAGAGTATGTATTACAGCTGTAAGTCATGCGAGTCTTACAGAGAAACATTGAAGTTGTTACTAAATGAGACGTGTGCAAAGATTATGTATGTATTACATAAATTTTAGCTATGCAACACATCATGTAGTGTGTGTTTTGTGTGAGGAAGTAATTCATATATTTCAAGTGAGGATTTATTATAATGATATCTGTATTGATGTTCTTGGGCCTTCTATATACTGACACCCGAGTAGTTCCTGTTCCAGTACGGAGGATGATGAATGTACGGACCCAGAGACTAAGGCACTGAGGGAAAAGGAACGACGTCAAGCCAATAATGCCAGGGAAAGGTATGTTAACTCTGACATGGACTTGTGTATTGTAGTGTGTTGGATATAGTACAATACTGCCATTTCTTTTGCATATTTTACTCACTTTCATGATCAAATTACAAGTTATGTTGATTTGGGGTGTCATCCACAAGACATTCATCACTGTGAGATTGCAGAATAGACCTGTTTGTAAGAATAATCGTTTGCTAGACAATTATCCATTGATTGACTGGTATGAGTATTTCATTTAGTCATTCGTGGATCTGTCATACTGGTTATAGGTCATTGTCCAGCAGTCTCATGTTGTATGTATTTTTCTGATTTTTAGCAGTAATTGTACTGTATATCTAACATTAATTCATTCAGAATCAATCAAGAAATGAAACTTGAATAACTTGTTTTTTCTAGTTTTTATATATGCATATATCTTAGACCATTAATAGAATATACAATGTTTTTATAGTTGATTGACTGATGTTTATTCTTCATGCCCAGAAATCGACTAGAGCATGTTGTTGCTTGCCCACATCTGCTGGCAGTTGCTGAGAAACACATAGTTTTTATTTACACAAACAACTATATACCTTTGATCTGGGGTTGATCTGAAGCCATGTACAGTTATATGCAAAACTGTTCCACCCATTCAGCCCTTTACAGTACTGACTTTGAAAATAACGATGTCTTATATCCAAGACAATGTAGATGGTTCCATTAATTTGTTTGTGCATGCCAATAGCACTACCTGTATTCATCTATTCCCATAAAATTTGCTTGGTCTATAAAGTTATTAGTTACTGAGGGCAGGAAGAGTGGCAGAACATTTGCAGGCTGTAGACACAAACTGAGCAAAAATCTTACATTGCATAACTCTTTCTCTCATCTCGGGCATTAAGTATCAAGAACGGCAATATACTCATTTTTTCATTTTCTCAGCTGCAGTTTCAATATTATAGATGTGGCATTTAATGAGTACTGTTTAATCTATCTATTTATACCTCTGGCTACTAGATACCTCTGGGTAGAAGTACTGTACAGAGCTCTATATTGCTTGTTATAAATATGATAGATCAAAAATTTAATATGATGTTGAATCCGTTTTATAATGATTTTCTTTTTTATCATATATAACCAGTGTGTTCACAGTGAGTGAGATCAATGCTATGCAGGTGTCACATCTAAGATTTTGGAACATCAGCTGAAAAAAATATATATATACCGGTATATATACAGTATATATGTTTGTTCATGATTTTAGATTGCAAATTGTACTGTTGGCCAACTAAGTAATTTAATTATTTTCTCTGCTTCATTCTAATTTCAGTATTTCTTTCTGAGAAAATACAAGTTTCCATAATGTGAAAGAAAATTATGGAAACCTTAGACTACATATTTGGTTGATGGTACAATATGGGGATACGAGTATATTTTCGTGGTACTGTAATCTTTAGATATTCCTTGTTTGTTTGCAATTCATCAGTCTATTGACAATGTCCTTGTGTTATATATTGCACTAGCACTTTAAGTTCTTGTTCTATGTACTGTACCAGCTTTTATCTGTATGTGTGTATTTTATGTTTCCATATTTCATGGAAGACTTTATTTGCTTTGCTTATAGTTAATGTCTCCCCTTCATATTGGGTGTTTTATAGTTTTATATCTACATACTTATAAGTGCTGTGTTTACTACAATATTAACAGAAAAATTTCATTTCCAGATACAGTATATAGTTTGGGACGCATGTTCAAATTTTAGTTACTTACCTGTTGAGGAAAATGGAAACCGTAAATGTGCTCATTAATTGTAACTACCAAATAACCCATATATGAAGGGGCTGCTCTCTCAGCTATGCAGATGGTCTAATATTCCCTCAAACCTTTTACGTGCTTCATGATTTCACTAAGTGCTTTGATGCACTTTGCATATTAATTCCATTTGGTTATCAATGATGATGACATTTACGGTTTTGCCTTTCAGAGTACGAGTTCGTGATATAAATGAAGCATTTAAGGAATTAGGTCGTATGTGTATGATCCATTGTAAGAATGATAAGGCGCAGACCAAGCTTAACATTTTACACATGGCGGTGGAGGTGATCACTACCCTGGAGCAGCAGGTTAGAGGTAAGAGTCTTGGTGACAACCTCATATGGGGCCTCAAGCCTCACTCACTCTACCTCGTCCCCCTCACTGCCACATCTCCTTGTGCCTCACACCTCCACTCTCTCAGTATTTAAGTTCAGCCATTTATTCAAGAGTGGTAGTCAGTGAGGTGTGGCATAGATGGGATGGTGTGAGAGTTGGGTCTGGTCACTCCCATCTTGGGGTTTTTATCTTCCCACTAACCACTAGCACTAACACACCATCACCTGTTCTTTCATCCACCAGGATCAGAATCCGTGACATAAACGACGCTCTCAAGGAACTGGGAAGGATGTGTATGACACATCTGAAAACTGACAAGCCCCAGACTAAGCTGGGCATTCTCAACATGGCAGTTGATGTTATAATGTCCCTCGAACAGCAAGTCAGAGGTACACACTTGTTACTAATAGACTGAGTGCAGTCTTTGATGTCTCATGTTATGTCTTCATTAAGTCAGATAGTAATCAGCTCTGCTGTCTGATATCTTTTGGAACTGTTTAGTCATGGTTGAATTTTGTTTGGTTTCCTCTTTCAGTTTTACCTTAGGAGTTTCTAAGGGCACATTTTCCTGGTTTTTCTCTATGGTTGAGGAATCTTGTGAATTGATTATCTTTCCATAACACCCTCCTCTAATGATCCTTTTATACTTTAGTCAGCATAATAATGTGGACTGTGAATGTACACATACCAGGAAGTTGATGTGTTTTGCAATGGATGGTTATTTGTTCTTTACCTCCAAGTTATTATCCATGTCAGATCATAAGATAACATCTAAACTTTGCTGTTTAGCACAATTGCTTCCTACTACTATTTGGAAGTTTCTATATTCAGTTGTTTTACATAACAGACAGTTTTAAATTAATTAAAAATCTCACTGAAATCTACTTTGATATACAACCCAAATCAGTCCATTATTCTTTCTGGTTAAAGGATTGAATAATCTTTCAGTCCTCTAGATACTGGTCATGCACTCTTGATTTCTCTTATTATTTTTCACTTCAATGAATGTCTTTGCAAGATGAGTGGTTTCCTTGCCTTTTTTTTTAGTATACAATGTATATATTTTTTTCTCATCTTTTTTAATTTGTCATTTTTGTTTTATTTAGAATTTATTCAGTGTTATGTAAGTCTATGCTGCATGTTTTCATTCATTTATTACAGTTTTTTTTTTTTTTTTGTGGTGGTTAGATGATGCCGGTAAATTGGAGACTACTGATTCCTCCAAGTTGTGACACAAGACACAAACTGAGACAGTCTGTATCTGTTTTGCAACTGCTTGATGAAATCAGTTGCCTGTAATTCACCAATATCATCTTAGACTCCATAAAGTTTGGATGGGTTAGGTGTGTGAAGGGGTTTCAGTTGGTGATGTTCTTTAATCTCGCACCCACAGTAAACTCTAGTGTCTGTTTTTAAATTCAAATTTGTTCACGTCTAGCATTTTGTCTTTATTATTTTTGTATAGTTTTCCCAGTTTATTACTATACAGTAGATGACATAAACATTGCCTGCACTAGCTTGTAGCCTCGTGTTGTACAACAAAAATGTGATACAATAATGATAAAAATGATGAAGGGTACCTTCCTTATAATACTTTGTTGGCATGTTTTTCATGCATTGTTTTTTAGAGATAATGGAGCACTGTCAAGTTTTTGGTACAGTACTAACAAAAACTTGGCGATTACTACTCGCTATTTAATATGCATACAGTACTTGTGGTTCCCAAAGTTGTGGTTCCCTTAGTTGTGGTTCCCTTCATGTAAAAGAAAATGCAAAGTAACTTTGAATTCATCAAACATTTGACAGCTCTGTATGTTGAAATTCTGCAACTCATGCTGCCAGATATGGCTTCAAGTTCGTTCAGTCATGATTTTTGACAGAAGAATGAGGATATCTTGTATCTGTTTCATAAAATAGTGGCAAGCAAGAAATCTTTAATTCCTTGTTTCTAAATCATAATTGAAAGAGCCTGAAGCCACAACTGGCAATATGAGTTGCAGAATTTTACCATACAGTGATGTCTAATGCAAGTATAAAAAAAACAAGAGAAACACTTATCTCTTGTATCATTATCACATTGATTGTACTGCCTGAGGCTATGGGCCAACACGGTCAATGTTTATGTTGTCTACTGTATATGTTAAAGATTGTTTGAAAGTATAAAACATTTTCAGACATGGAGTTCTGCACAATATGCTTTAAAATGAACTAAGATTTGAAAAGTAAGATTGCACTACATTATACATAGTCATGTTCAGTATTCGTGAAAATTATAAGCCCAGTCCTTCATAAAAAATATATAATATACTGAAAATTCATCTACTGATAACTGTAATATCCAGTGGTGACCTCTCAGATTTATTATAATGTAGCTGGAAATATAAGCCTTCGAATCCACTCACCTTAAGAGTCATATTGATACAAGAGACAATTACTGTATGTCTCTTATTATCTCATTTATGACAATAAATTGCAACTTCACTGGAAGACAGAAGACGTGTTAGAATATTTGATGGTGACTATTGTGTGCAGTTACTAGAAAATAACTTAGGGACACTTCTTCTGCCATTGTTATGATGGGTTAGCTTATTGAATCATCCTGCAAACATTCTATTTTTAAATGTTGGTTGATACAGTATGATCAACTGTAGGAGGCTACCCATAATAACAACAACTAACAGTGTATCTTTACTGTATTTTCTGGTAACTGCACATTATTGCAAGTACTGTACAGTAATAACAACTGTAGTACTGTATTGTACATGTAAAAATTATTGTCATATTATTTTGTTTCATTACACTTTTATGCAGCAGAATTAGTTTTGAATATTACTGATTCAAGGATTTCATAATTGTATACAAGAAATTTGGACTAGTGTTATTAAATTGCTGCAGCTTCTTTGTTTATGTTATTATTTGGACTGGGCTTTGTAATTTCATGAATTCAGGCACTGTATACTGAATTATTAATATAAATACAATACTGTATATCTACTGTACTGTATATTGAAATTTTATGAAGTGAAAAAGTTTGATCATTGAAATACAGCAGTGTCTTCAATTAATGCAATTATGGGTAATACAGTAATTATGAAGTCTTATCAAACTAAAATATTCTGAAGCCTCCTTAGTACTATACTGTCTCAAGCTGAAAAATTATGAAGTAAAAAGGGAAGGTAACCCCTTGGCACTTGGCTTATTGCAGAGTTTGGCTGATCATGTAAGAGCCAGTGCAATACCATAGTAGTTTTTGTAAAGTTACTTTGAAAATACAGTACATGCATACTTAGCATTGTTTTGAGAAAGTAAAAGTGGAATTGGTAGTTGATACTGAGTGATGGCACAAGTGTTTTCACATGATTTTTTTTATCCACTATTATTATAATGTAGTAAAATACAGAGCAATAGTACAATGGTTTTTTTTTTTCTATACAGTATTGAGAAAAGTAAAAACTAAAGACTTGAGGTCTACTTGATACTATTGCTTGTGAAGTGAGAACAAATGTGTGAGGTTGAAGATCATGTCCAATTTTGTTCATACTGCCAAAAAAGCATTGTTTGATGGAGTATAAATTGTAGAAAAGGTGAAAGGTAAATGGTTCCACAGTACAGAAGACAGTTTATGTATGTGAAAGATTGATAGTACCAGTTAACTCGTATGTTAGGGAGCTGAACAAAATAGGGGTGAGACTGAGTACAGTTGCATTGCAAGGAGAGGAAGCATACAGGGGTAGATTTAAGAAGTGCAATATTCAGTATAATAGCAAGACAATCGAAAGGAGATACTCTGACTTTGTGCCTATCCTTTACTTAAAACTATGAATTAGAGAGGGATATATGATAGTGAATGGAACAGCCCTAAGGGCAACCGTACAGACAGTCGGAACTAACTGTGTGTGAAATATATACTTATTCACTGGTAATATTACAATAAAATGATTGTATATCGTAGATATGGGAATGATACCAGTTAACCATTTTGCCAGAAATTCACAAGAATTGCAATTCACATTATAAATCACTAACTGCATTTTAGCAAAATACAAGAATTAGGTTAGTTATCCTTTTAGGATTTTGCTTGGTCATAGAATAACAAGTTTCAATTATTATTAGTTTTTAAATTTCTATCTTGCATTACTTGAAGACAATTGTATTTTTATGCCCATGGTGAAAACATTCTTTCATAAGCTCTTATTTTCTTGTAGTAGTCTAAACTTAATTTAGGAAGACTGAATTGGAAGCAGGTATCATTTCTCATTACTTACTTCTGTTTTTATCCCACAGAGCGTAATCTGAACCCAAAGGCAGCTTGTTTGAAGAGACGCGAAGAGGAAAAGTCCGATGGTTCGAAATTGCCGCCTCCACATCTGCCACATCCTTCCAATATGGCACCACCCTTCCCTAACCTGCCTGTGCGTAGCTGGGATTGACATTCTGAGTATGGCTAAATTTAGTGCTTAAAGAGTTAGACAGATCAATCAACTGCATGAAATCAGTTGCTTGCAATTGGCTGTAAATATAATTGTGTGCAACATTTTGAACTGATTTCCTTCCACTAGATCAAACAAATTCTTTTAGTATCACCACTGACTCTCTCCCTCTCTCACTTTGTCTTGCAATTATGTTCTATATACATATATTGGTTGAGTAATATTAAATCCATATTATTTATGACAAAGACCATAAGAATTGTAATGGATGATGTTCCCTGTGTGTATGAAGCATTTATCAAACAGCTCATAGGATGCCAATTATTTTAGCAGCATTGGGTGTCATCTATAAATTAAGTAAAGGTTAGATTAATGTAGATAATGAAGGAAAACTATTGCAAACATAATAATGTGTATTTTGATGTTTCTACTCTACAGGGGGATCATTTAAGCCATGGTGGTGCAGGCCCCCACTAGTGACCCGACCACCACTGGCAGCAGTTTGTGGCTTCTCCCACCAGCAGCCACACAGGGGGTTGTGGAGGCCCCCCACCTCTCTACTGGGGCTGCTATGTACAGCTGAAGCCACCCTCATGGCCTGTGCGAGAGAGGCAGGAGTGGCGCATCCAAGTGGCAGGGGATTGTGACCTAGGGCAATTATATGTGTTTAGTGTATATTTTTTAAGCAGCCAAGAATGGGAGAGTTGGGAACAATTGTTTGGGATGCCAGATAGTCCATGAGCCAAATTATCTAAAGGTTCTATTTTTTGAGTTAGTAGAGATCTCCTGGGAACAAGTGTTGCGTGATATCAGAGGAAAATTTGAAGCCTTTCCTATTGACGAATGCCAAAAATTCAACAGGACGAGTTGCATGTAAAGCTGAAACATGCCCTTGATTACTCATATTATATGATTAATAGTGAAATCCATAATGAAGAAATCAAGTTATAGAACTTGTATTCATGATGCACATCTACAATACCCTTGTCATATTGATCATACACTTAAATGATAAAGCTCCCTGACAATGGAAATGTAAATGTAATAAAGGGTTGATTTTGAAGGCATGGTAACCGGTGACATCTTTGCCATTCCACACTGACAGTAGTAGTCGGGTAAAATCTGCTCACCAGCGTTGGGGATTGACGTTGGTTGCCTTATTTAGTAGTTTTGTATCTCTGGAACTACAGGTATTAATGTTAAAGAAAAAATAAAAATACCCTCACAAACTACAAACTTGATCAGACATAAAATCTGCTGCTACAGTGGTGATGTGAACTGTGACAAGTAAACAAGTTGAGGTGGACAGGCCTGGGAGGTATTGTGTGAAGGTACTCAGGACGTGGGAGGGTGAAGCCTAGCGTTGGCATTGTATGAAGTATTGTATAAACTCTGAATACATTTGTTATTAGTCTAAAAACACAAGACATTACTTCAGTTCCAAGACTTGAGGGTAAATTATGCTCATCATAATGGCACTTTTACTGTGTCATATGGTATATACATGTGTTATTTCTCATTGAACCATAGTTACATACATATACATAAATATACATCTATATAAATACATAGTATATAGTATAGTATGGTTTAATGAGTTTATAGATACTTGGATTTAGAGAAGTATTTGTCTGCAACCTCTGCTCTGACAGGAATATACACTAGAAGAACTTGCATTAAAATGACACTGAAGTATTGTGTTTCTGTTTGCCAAGGCAGTTTCTGGGAACTCCCCCCAGTAGTGAGAATAGTAAATGCCTTTTGATGCATTGACTTTCATCGACTCTTCCTCATCATCATTATCATTAACATCATCATCATCTTCATCATTGTTATCATAAATCATATCATGATCATCATCATCATACCATAATCATCATCATTATTATCCCAGTTTCCCTTGTTGTAAGGGGTGGGTGTTCCAGTCATGAGATATTATATGGACAATGATATTAAAGTCATGCTTCTAAGCTTACAAGATTATTACTGTAGAACTTACCTGAAACTACCTTGGCTTACAAGTGGTGTGCAGAAACAGATTATTACAGGTTTGAGGATAATTTCTCTCGGTGATGATCTAGTCCTTGAGGCTAGTGAAGAGTTTGTTCATACTTACTGTGACAAGAGTTATGTTAGTGGTTTGGAGGTTCTTTTGTTGGTACATTTTTGGTGGAGGTACTGTAGCTGGAAGTTCCTTTTTATTCCAGACAGTGCTTCAAATTAGAGCACCCCTACCCCTTGAAGAAACTATTCTTGCACCTCTTTTCTACAGACATAAATATAATATTGATAATGATGGCATATGTTAAGATAATTATAAATTAAACAATCATTGAGAAAAATAAAATCCCTGATACATTGAGGTTAAAATTAGAAAATATCTTTTTCTTGGGCATTATTTGATATTCTCTCCATTGATTCTTTGGAGATGACAAATACTTTCCATTTAAGAACATTCTTCTTTACTTCTGAAAATTTCAATAATTTTATTTATTTTTAAAATACTATTATAGAGTAAAAACATTGACCCCATCTATAGCTCAAATCTGTAGTCTGATCTTCTCCCTTCTGCCAATTTTTTTTTTGCCTCGCCCATGCTTTCCTTCATACCAAACAATCCCTCTGGTCTAAGTGCTAGTTCCCATTGTAATTTTTTTTTTATCCATGCTATCTAGAGACTTGATTAACCATTTGATTTTAAGTATTACTCATCAATCCCATCCTCCAACCCTCTGTAGCAATTCCCTCCCCTCCCCAGTCCCACCCTACTCTCATTACTCAATCCACCCCACCAATAATTCTTAATCAATTGTTAGTTTCAAGATCCATGAGTAAGCTGTATATTTTCTGGTTCACAAGTCATGGGAAGAGGGGACTAGACAGTGCAAGGTGACACTCATTCAAAAATTGTGTTCAACCTGAACACTAGAAGTGTAAAAGCAGTATGAATTGTAGAGCAGAGGTTGATATATTAAAAATTGTAATTCAAGAGATATGAAGTGTGAGAAACTAGATGAATTATTTAATTTGTGCGACATTCTTGTACATATGAAGATTATGACGAGCTATGGGGAATTTGAAAACAAAATGACTAGACAAAATGAAAGTAAAGAGATTTATACTTTATTCCATCAATATAAAGACACACTAATAATATACAGTACCAAGAGCATGGGCTATATATGTAAGGTTTTCCAGTGGTATCCTTCTGAATTTAACCTTATTTTACATGCAACAGTTAGTTGTTAAAATGTGTATTTCCTTCAAATGATATCACTCAACCTTTGTTCCCAAGAGGAGGGCACTACTACTATTACAGTACAGAGAAAATTCTGGGATTGGCTCATGGACTAAGGGCTCCTTAACCCCCCTGCCCAGTGCAGCTCAGTGCGTGGTCTCTGTCGTGCGATCTTCCACAACATATCTCGCAGCCAATCATATCACAAGGCAGCCTAAGTTTGGTTGGGATGTGACAGTGTTTGTAGCTTCACTTATCTTGAAATGTGCAAAATGAAGTTCTGCCAGTCACGTTGTGTACATAAGCTCCCAAAGAATTATGTGCAAGGTTGAGCACGGACTCAGAATTACTGTAAGAAATTTGAAAGGATATAAAAAGCAACAAGATGCCTTGAAGAGTGAAGTGAAGCTGATGAGTGCAGTGTAAAGGACTGAGAGTTGGCTTCTGCATCAGTCAAACCTTTATGACTGGCAGTGTGGACTGAGCAGTGAACCTGACTATTAGGTTTAGCATTGTATACATAATTACTATAAATTGTGTACAGAATGACTCATTATTTTATTAAACAAACATTTTAGGTAGGTGATCTATTCTGAGAAAGAGTAATGTGAAGAATGCACAATGCTATTATGAACAGATGGTTTACATCAAGGAATAAGATTCAGAAGCTAAAATGATAATGGTAGCTTCACTGTGTTGAGCAACTCCTCTTTTAAGTGCATAATTTTAGTGTAGTTGTTAGTGCTTCCCATTCTCCTGTGTTCATCTGCTGACTTTATTGATATATATATATGGTATATATATATACAGTATATATGTATACATTATATATATATATATATGCTGTATATGCATATGTACACCTACAATCCAAAGTTTTGACACCCTCATGGCCAGTGGGATGTTGAAGTTCGGGCTACAGAAAGACTTAAGTGTTTGAACTGATTGGTGTAACACATCCTGACTTGTACCAAAGCTCTGTGGTTGTATTCACACTCCACAACCTTGTGTCATTGGTAAAGAATACAAGCACATAACAATTTTTTCTTGCTAAGTGTGACACAATTTGCATCCTCATAAAATATTCCCTCATTGTAAATTGTGGAGCATAACGTACTACAGTAAGTAATGTTACATCCATTGCTAGAGAACGTAGACAAAACTCAAACCGTGGCTATGAGTCTTCCTATAACAGGCTACATGGTTGGATGTGGGCAGGTGATTGGTTGTCCAAAAGATAATTCTGCAACTCTGTCTTTGACTTTCTACTAGCCATGGGGGTGTCAAAACATTGGATTGTAGGTGTACAGTATATACAAAGTATGGTATATATTATGTATACAGTATGTATATATATGTTCTGTATATGTAATATGTATATTTATATATATATATATATATATATACATACATACATACATACAGTACATACATACATACATATATATATATAAAATTTTATTTTGTACTCATTACCATTTTTAGAACTCTGGACTTTGTGTCACGAGTGGAGTGAGGCAGTGAGTGCAGCGCCTCAACATTGGCCACTGAATGAGAACTTATTGATATTTCCTTCTCAATTAGAGACATGACTTGCTATATTCAGCTAAGGAACAGCAGCTTGAAAGACATTTTGTGTAGCTTTGTTGTTAGGAATGTATCATCTGGTATGGCAAGAAAATTTATTATATCTTATAAATTGCAGCTGAATGTCATTCATAAATTTGTTCATTACTTGGCATTGTTGAAATTTTCATTTTGATCACAGTATGGTGCGGATTTCATGTAACTTCATTATTTTAAAACATTCCAATTGAAGTGTTATGTAACTTTCTCTGATAATTACATAATCCCCCTCATTATGGACTGCACTTTCACACTTCATTGTTGAAATATGTGTATATAGCAGGTACATGGTGGTGTTTGCACATGTGTTATAATTAATATCCAGTTCTATTGGATAATGTATTACAAATTTTCTGAACACAACCATGACCCTAAATTCCTTACACAGCTTCTTGCTGTTAACCTTGAACAGCATCTGAATGCCAGGTTTCTCAAGGCACAGCTATATGGAGATGTCAAGCCTCCAGTGTGATTAATATTGATTTAGAATTTGACAAGATTATTTAAGTAAGAATTAGTTCAGTTAATAATTAAATTATTGGATTTTTTAAAGAAATATTTTACTGTAGTGCTTTCTCAACTTTGTAGATATTATGATGGTTTGTTGAGATAATGTTTAATGACAGGAGCAGCCAGCATTAGATTCATGGACTTTTCCTTGTGCATTTTTAAATATTCATAATTCAGATATTTTAACTCAGAAATATTCCATCCATCCTGGTCCGCCTGAGACTCACAGGGGCATCTGCGCTCCCTTGTCTCCTCGCTCACCCAGCCTCCTGGCGGCTCTACACCTCACCCGCCACTCCTTTGTGTCCTCCCAGCTGGTATTGGTAGGGAGTGTTGAGTTCAGGCACCAGTTTAGTGTGCCTCAGAGCTTCCAGGCACTGCGGCACTTGACTCAGTCAAATGACGTGATGTGTACAAATATTGTAGAGGAGTGCAGTGGTTGCTGTGTCAGCCTATCCACGAGAGTACTCAACATGGACTTCATCTGTAGAATAATAAATGTGCCATTTTGCATTAATGGATGTTTTATTTAAGTACAGTATTGTACTGTTGTTTATGAATTATAATGTTGGTTTGATGTACTGTAACTCGCCAATTGGCCAAGTCCCTTATACAGGAGGAGGCTGCAAACACCAGTTACACAGGGAAGTATTCCTAGGTTGGACAATGGACTGGTGATTGGGATAGTTAGAAAACCCATATCACCTGTCTGTTCACCTTTGTTGATATTATTTGTGTCTTATCTACACCAAGAGTTATACAACAAACTCTCAAAAACATTACTTTACTACTAATTACGTCATACAAACAAACACATTACACACAACAGTGTACAGTACTGTAATACAACATTCTCTCCTTTCTGCTAATATCCCATTTGTCAAACTATCTCCCCTTCACTCCCTGGAGATCAGCCCAATATCATTATTCTTTACTTCTCACCCTACTGCTTATAGGCCTACTGTTTAATATTTCTTTCCATTTGGCTTCTCTGATCACAATTTATTACCGTCTTATTGTATCCGTAAGACCCTTGAGATAACCCCAGAATTGAGGCCTCATTAGCTACAAACTAGTTTGTCCGTTTTCAAGTATATGTTTACAGCAGCTTGTACGAATCATTAACTTCAAACTTGGGACTACATAACAGACCCCTTAGATAAAGATAAGGAGATAATTTTTTTATAAAGAGAGAAGAAAGGATACTATTTTGTACGACCGAATAACTGCAACCCCGTTCACAGGTATTCAGAATAGTCAGGGTGGAGCGTGACCACTAGTATAATTATATGGTAAGCAATGTCGATGAAACTAATGAATGAGTCATGTTGGCTCACTAGAAGCTCAGCTGTGGTGGTGATGTAACGTGATCTCAATCCTCCACCTGGTTTACAGTTCATATGTGCCTATTACATCCTCGTCTTCATTATTTCATTGTTATTATTAGCTCATTACGAGTCGTGCACTTGTATATTTTTTTATATAGCGCCAGATAGGGGTGACACGAGAGGCGAGACAGTAAGAAGGAAGGAAATAAAATGAAAAGTGGGATAATTGAAGAACTGAAAGGGAGTGGCTGGGGCTGAAGGGGCGCCAAAACCCTTAAAGTATTGGCCACATTACTACGGGGAAATGGGCATGATGGGTAATAACGCTAACCACTGCACCAACCAAACTGCTGCCACACTGGTCGTGAAATATTTTGCTTCAGCCAAGATTACTTGAAAATCAAGGAGGTAGAGGAAGAGACTTATCGAAAGTCCATGCTTAAGAATGAGAAACGACGGACAAAAACAAATTTTACTCGAACAACTAAGGGTATTTGTTAGGTTTCCAACACGTCCCTGTTCCAGAAAGTAGTAGTTAAAAGCTATGTTTACTGTAAACTGTTTGAAGCACGGGTATTGTTCATGATCTGTTGCTGCCAAATAAAATTATAGATTGTGATTTCATATAAAGATGTGAGCTGTGAAATATGACGAGCTTGAGTCTATTTATTACATACAGATTTTGGGGGAGTGAGACTGACTAAAAACTGGTAGAGGTGGTAGGAACTAGCAATGCTTTCGTCATGGTGGGTAGGACGGCAATGGTTGGAAGAGGTATCATTATGAAACAAAGGACCGTATTTAAGAACATTTGTGGTGCATACGATGGTGTGGTACCGGTATGACGGCTCTATTGTTTTTCTATGGAGCCATCGTATGCTCCCTGAATGTTCTTGAATATGGTCCAAACTACCAGAGTACTTGACCACTTGTTGACAAAGTGTAGGATAAAAAAATATACTAGGGCCTGTTCTATTATCATCATAATTTGGAGATATTTTAATGAACCTCACATTTGACATACTACATCACAGACTCACAAGTAATGTCAATGCATGCAACAGACAACACCATATGCTTCATAACGTATAGTGAGACTGGGATGAGTTGTTCGGTGTTTTTACGACAGTTATAATGATAACGAGATGCTATATCAGACCAGCTAGAGAACTACTGACTAATCTAAACTCATTTCACATAATATAATGAGTAGTTGAGTACCTGTACGAACAGAGAAAGCTGAATTATTTATCATTGGATCAACCAGTGTCAGTCTGTTGAATTTGTTAACAAGCAGGTTAGGCAGTAGTGTGTGTGGGTGTGCGCTGTGGAGGTGCGCATTGAAGTTGTAGGAGGTGTGGTGGCTGAGGTACGTGTAAAGCTGGTCAGTTGGTCGGCTGATCCGCACCTGGCAACACACACCTCCCGTCCTGGACCCTGGTGCACAACCTGGCCTGCTCGTCTCCTGTCATCGTTACTACAACAGAGTAAGGTGAAAACGTGTGTATTTTAGTGATGTGGATCTAGATTCGAGTGATGGTAGAGATTGGTGTGGTGGAATTGAGTGATGGTGTATTTATTAGGTAGGGTTGTGGTGGAATATTCTTTTGGGTTCGATGGTGGCCATGTTGGTGGGATTGATGGTGTATTTATTGAGTTGTGGTGGAATATTGTTTTAGGTTCAATGGTGGTCATGTTAGTGGGAGTGATGGTGTATTTATTGGGGTGTTGTGTTGTGGTGGTGACTGGTGTATTTATTGGGGTGTTGTGTTGTGGTGGTGACTGGTGTGTTGGAATATTCTTTTGGGTTAGATGGTGGTTTGAACCGGTGATCTTGTTGGTGGGAATAATAGTGTATTTATTTGGGAATCTGGTTGGGTTGTGGTGGTGGCGGTGATATGGAAGTATAGTGTAAGGTACCGGTGAACTTCATAGGATTTGTTGGTATGGTAAAAAAGAATGAATGAATGGTGATTTGGGTTGAAGTTCATTGGAGGAGTAGAGTGGTGGTTGAGGTTCATTGGAGGGGTAGAGTGGTGATTTGAACAGGTTTATTGTGGCTTGGCGTCGTGGAAAAGTGAGTGTGGGTAAGAAGAATCTGATTATGTACCAGGATGAGTTATTTCATTTACACAGTTCGATGGGTTTCTATCGTTATGGTGCTTGCAAACCCAAACACACCACTGGAATCGTCACATGGTGTTGGGTGAGTGATTGTATATTTTTGGTGGTTTATATGGTGGTTGAATGGGTGATTTTATAGTGTTGTATAGTATACTTAAATGAGCTGACATTCGCCATAACCTGGCCATTCAACCTCACCTCAGTCTGTAGATGTCCCTCTCTCAAAGACCATAACTTTGCTCTTTCCCACATTTACCTTCAAATTCCGTCTCTCGCACACAGTTCCAAACATGTTCACCAGACCCTGCAACTCCCACTCACCAGTACTGTATCGTCAGCAAACAGCAGCACAGGAAGCTTCCACTCACTCCCCCATCATGGGAACACCAACGTCCACTGCTCTTCCCTGTATCTTTCATGACTCCATCCATAATATATACACTGAACAACCACGGGGACATTACACAACCTTGCTTTAATCCAACATTCAATTCAGAGCACTCACTCTCCACCCTCATATTAAACTCTTCACTGCCCTCAATAACTTCCCAGGCACTCCATATATTCTCAATACTTTCCATAGACATTCTCGATCAATTCTGTCATACGCCTTCTCCAAATCCATAAATGCAGCATACACTTTGTCCCTTCTCCAGACATTTTTCCACAACACACCAAGGAGAAAATCTGGTCCACACACCCTCTTCCCTTCCTAAACCCACCCTGCTCCTCTCCCACCCATTATATCGCCCATCTTAAGACTGAGCGTATGCTTCATGAAACCCGCAAGTCATTGATTTGAAGGTATCGGTACTTCCACACATTCACTCACTGTTTACATTGCCCCTAAATATTTTTGTCCATGCATCTACTGGTCTCACTCTTTTCATTAATTATCCCATGCAGCAGCCTCAGTGATTCACACTAGTGGATTCATGTTTAAAGGGTTTAAACGTCAGAAAATTGCGAAGGTATTCAAAATGTATCTACCACTAATCCTAATATTTTTTTTCTTTACAGCAGTTATGAAAATCAGTTTGGACCTTACCAGTGAGATGCCACTATCCAGATCATCTTACCCCTTTTATGTAGCAGAATGTAAGGAGTAGATAGGAATAAAAATTTGAGTGTCTTTGGAATTTCATTTTTATTATCTCCTACACTTCTGAAGTCAACAGTGAGTTGCTGATTAGTATAAAATGCCATTTATCGAGATAGGTTCTGTCGCACCCCTCTATTACTTACTTTAGTCTTCGACTGAACACATCACCACTATATACTTTTTTTTTCAAGGTCGGGGGGGTTGAGCAGCATCAGGTGATATTCTTTGGCAGAGCGTCCAATGAGACATGTGGGCTCTGCTGACAGACCTTGGGTGTCAAGACTGGTGATACCTTATAGCTTCTCTTCTGTCCCACTCTATAAGGGGAGAGCATCTTGGAATGTGTTGAGTTGACGATGTAGGGGGTATATATTCAGTCCGAGGCTCGACCTATGGGAGAGAACAAAAAGTATGACAACACTTGCTTATTTTATGTCCCCGCCATATCTTCCTTCAACATGGTTCTATGCACATATGACATGAAAGCTTAGATTTTCAACACGGAAACCTCATCACCATCCCTAAACCTAACAAGAAACCCACACTACCCTCGTCCCATCACCCTCCTTTGTACCCCTTCCAAAATCACCGAGCGCCTCATAATTAAACTAATTACACAACACGGCTTCAGACCACTACACTCAACTAACACCCTTCTTACAGACCTCAAAGAATTTTTGATGGCATCAACTCAGAACACTCTTAGTTACACTAGACATAAGTAAAGCATTTGATGCCATCCCCCGCCACAACCTCACGAACTTGCTGGTCAGACATTTAACAATAAAAACTTCACTAATGGTGTCCCTCAAGGATCTGTACTTTCAACCTATACATGTATGACTTACCAACACCCCAGGCACCACAAATATACACAGACGACATAACACTCGCATGTAGTACACGCAGACACAGCCCCCCTCATCCTCCAGCCCTACCTCAACACACTTAATACCTGGTTCACCACAAACAGACTTAAAATAGCACCCACCAAGTCAACTGTCACCCACCTCACCATAAACAACACATTTATAGTAATTTTATACGACACACACAAAATACTTGGCATGACATTCAAACAACCCATCAAAAACAAATGCATGAACAGACTTAAAGCCCTCAGATCACTTGCCAGCACAACATTTGGACATAAAGAATCTACAATCACAGTATACAAGCTATGCAAGCCCTGTCTGGGCTTCAAACCTCGCTGAGACTGATCACAACACCCTACAGACCACTTACACCATGCCCATCCCAAACCAATCTCCAAAAACACATCCATACTCAAATCACTCATCAGTCCATCCAAATACTAAAAAACAACACACAGCTACATCCATCCACCCGGCCCTTCTGATATACCAGAAGAGGCTGGATAAAGCCATTGCGGATGCCTATCCAGAATGCAACACCGTAATTCTGCATAAGTGATCCACCTGGATTTTTCCCTTAGAACAGCAGCATCGCGTACTCACCAAACGAGGAACAGAAGCAGACTGGACTCGGGGAGCTACAGCCTACACGTACAACTGCTTCACGTCTTCACCTCTTGGGCCCCATCATTTATCTTGCCACGTCACCAGTGGATTGATGGTCATGCCGCCATTCCTGAAAGTTCAACAAATGATAATTATATAAACAAACAATAAGCAAAAGTTAACTGGAAGTGTGTAACTACCTTCTCATTGGCAACTCCACAAACTCAACCCTCGACATAAGCGTTAAATGAAGTAACAAGCAAACGATTCTTCACATGACTGCAATCACGTACAGTTGAGTAAGAAGAAAATGCAAGAAAAATCTGGCTGTAAATATCAACATCTTCACCACCACTCAATGTTCAACCAATTACGTTTCACCTTTCATTGGCTTTGGGTTTCTAGTAATTCATTCATAAAGATACAAGGGCTTATTATAAACAATTCCCAGATGCTGCCTTATACAGCTAGACCTTTGTTGCACTTTCTACTTGCTCAACTGTACAGCTACCATTTTGTTGCATCTGAACTCATTCTTAATTAGGAATAGGAACTTTTGGAAATCATGAATCCAACGTATTAATGAACACTCGTAATTCTAATAAATTCAAAATTGATCCAAGCATAATATATTTGGGAGTACAGGTATTCCTCGTTTTGTGCGTGTTTTCTTTGTGAGAATTTGCTTATATTCGACATTAAAAATATTATAATTAATTAATAATTGTGCGATATATTTATTATAATCCGATTTGCCCCTCATCTGCATTTCAAAAAGTGCGCCAGATGCGTAGTTCAACTGCCTGCCACCAGGAGGCAGCTCACGCTCCCACCAGTGTTGCCAGGTGCAGGGTAATTTCTGTTTTAGGGAATTTCGAAGTCCACACAGGGAAATAATATACAGTTACTTCAAGAGTAAACAGGGAAATTTCTACAAGATGAAATACCTGAAAGACCATCAATGTTCATGAGTAAACAGGGAATAATTGAGGTAAAATGGGAAATTCTGAGGTTGAAGTGAGGGAAATTCCCTCACACTTACATGGCAACACTCGTGGCTTGTCCAGCCAGTTTATTATTTGTCAAGATGGCATCATTTTAAGTGTTAATGGCAGCTTTATTTACACTAATTTACATCTTAGTGTTATATATAGCTTAAACATGTTCACTTTATTAGTCAAATAAATGCGTTTTTCATCCAAGAAATGGAAGTTTTTTTGGACCAAGACCCCATTCTTTTCATTATACATTGTTTCTAATGGGAAAAATAGGTTTATTTTGTGCGAATTTAGTTTGTGCGGTGCCTGTAGGAACCTATACCTCGCACATAATGAGGAATACCTGTATTACTTCAACATAGTTATCTAAATGAAAACATTTGGTTGGCAAAATGGCCGGCGTAAAACTACACGAAATAATTAACTTGACAATCATTGAAGGTCCACAAACAAATTCATATATTCTTTGTACTTACCATTCACTATTAGACATGAGCTGGTTTTGATGAATTACACACAATAAGATGGCACTCAGAATGATCCTATAGGTGTCCAAAGAACCACGTACGTAGCCTACAGAGAAGGAAATACTTGCACGTGTTTATGGTAGGGTAGCCGGCTCTCAAATGAAACCAGCAAGTCCTTTGAACTCCTTTCCTTCCCCCCCAAACCCCCAACACCTCAGCAAGGATTCTGCTGGTACTGGTAGAAGGATAGGCCACTCAATGTTATTTTAGTGTCGTCGCTGTGGCTGGCAGGGATGGTGGCGCCTCTAGTGGACACGGGGAATAAACTTTTCAGCTCCCTCCTGCTTCCCATTATCCTGATTAATTTTTAAGTGGGATATTCTTTACTAGTAACACACATGACCTTTAATTATATACTGGCTATACAAATAATAGTTACATTCATTGTTATCAAATTACATAATGAATTACGATAACATTTTCGATAAAGCCCAAATATATGGCTAAAAATCCATACCTACCATTTACGTACAGTAACTCCAATGTGAGACGATTCTTACTTGTTTATGATCTCTACAATTATGTTTCTCGATAATAGTTTTATGTAAAAGTATCAAAAGACATACATACATACATCAACTGTTAGTGATTCCTATTATCCGCTAGGTGGCTCTGATGTACCGCCAAGACAAAAATCCCTTAAATGTGGGCTATCCTTCTCCCAATTCTACCCAGGGTCATGAAGCTTCATACGAGTGTGTCGCACTAGTTCGTTCCACTTGCATTCCTTCACTTCCCTTATCTTTCACAATCTTCCTTATCTTAATATTTCCGGTCAACCCTTCAGCCCCGGGAGAACATCAACAACCATTTTCCTACCATTGGGCTGCCAACACTACTATACTGTACTGTAATATGAAGAATACAAACCTATAGATATGACCAAAGTGAAATATAGCCAACCATATCATAATATAAATTCATAGGTCAATTAACATCACCAACTTGGTCTTCAGTGTTTATTGAAATAGCCTTAACTCAGAGAAGGTAATTTTTGACTACAATAAATATCATCCCAAAGGCAAGAAGCAGTTTAATAAAATCCTTTCTGTTACAACAGGGTAACTCAGACCAAAGCCTAGGGTTTCATAAAGACTCCATTATTATGTACAAAACTGTGATTATGAGTCTTCCTGAAGCAGCCAGGCTAAGGACTGACACTGCTTTTCCTTCACTTAATCAGGATATGAGTAATGGTCATTTCTGATGGCTTATGATAAAGAAGAAATTGGGAAGAAAATCTCACATACTCAAGGTAAAATATCAAACACAACCAGTCTTCTATGTAACCATGCAAGCTGACCAATTCCACATGAAAATTAAGTCAAATTCAAGTATCATAGTACAGTATGTGAAACTGATGATCAGCTATATCTCTCTCTCTCTCACACACTCTCTTGTTCGGGGGAGATGTGAGAGATGCAACACACCTACCTACTGTATATGATAACCTATCACTGGGATCACCCTTTACTACAAATATTTCAGGTGACATAATGGGATGCATGAAGGAACATTGGGGTTATTGACCATGGTGTTGTATCGGTACAATAATATTTCCGTGCATTACATTACAATACAGATCCAATGTACCGGTACCATGCCAATGTCAACACCACCAATATTCCTGCAAACGCGCCACTGAATCCAGTTTCCGGAAGACAAGTATATACCCACAACCAGCTTTATGGAATGCAAAATACTGTTCAGGTTCATCTCTACACATGACCCCACCCACACCACAGATACACATGTCCACAAATAAGGTGCTTTTGAACCACAGGAGTCAACTAATAAATTGTCAGTTCGAGTTAACCACATTCAAAGTTCAACTATCAGTATCATTTACTCATTAGCCTTCAAACAATGGCTAACAACAGTACAGCACATGTATTTCTGTCACTACTTGAAGATTATTAATTTTCTTGTATGAATTAAGCATTACTGATATCTACTGATCTATAGAGGATACAAACTGTAATAAGCCATTAACAGCAGTTAATGTCTAATAGGGTTATTAAACTAACACTAGATATTTTTAACTGTTCCAAAAGTGGGAAGGTATGAATGAATTGTGTCGAGCTTGGAACATGGACATGAAACAGGGAACGTCAGTCTAGAATGCCTTGTAAATGGTGTAAATGAGGTACTTGAGATGAGCATGTGTTCTCCCAAAGTTGAATGGTCAGAATAATGAGTGTGTGTATGAGAGATGTGGTATGGATATGAGGGCAATAATTGGTGTAGAGTACTTAACGGTTGAGTGTGAGTGATGTGAGGTAGTTTGGACATGTGGAGAAAATGCATGATGGGGAGACAAACACTCAAATGGATGGACTGACAAGACGAGCACAGAAGGTATACAAAAGTGAAAAGGAGAGACAATGGCTTGGTGATAAAGGGAAGGAGTGTTGGATTAGAGAAAACTGGAGGCTTTTGCTATGACCACCCTCTTGAAGGAACAATGAATCTGACCTAAGGACCTACATAATAAGCAGACGGATAATATATTGACGGGAAACTCCCCATCATATCGGGATTCACAGTGTTTGGTGTGAGGAGATAAATGCATGTGTGAATAATTACTGTAATGAAAATAACTCTTATCCACTCCTGGGGTTTTGTTTTGGTATTTTGGATGGTTAAGGAATCCTTCATACAAAGTCAGGAAACAAATCCCTTATTTGTAACACTGAGGCGACTTGTTTCCTACAATAGTGTGGAGAAATTAGGAGTCTTCCAATTTACCAAAAAGATATTCTTCCCTTAATGGAATCATCTGCCAAACCCCTGTTAGCTCACTAGAAATTGGTGCAGTTTTAAAAGTGTGATAAAGAACTACTGTCTGTAATAATAATTCCATACGGTACAGATAGATAAAGCTGAATGTGATTTTCCTCAGAAATACAATTTGGTCAATATACCCCTATATTTTCAAGCACCTAAAATTACATCAGACTACGATAAAGCATATTGTATAGCATGATCACTGACTACACACAGGTATGCTATTTGGGTTCCAGAATATTAAATCGGCAAGTCACTGGTATTGTATGTTATTCCAGACTCATAAAAAAAAAAAATTGCAAGCACATATGTACATTAATGATAAAAAATATTCTAAAATTCAGTAAATCTTCATAATTCTTACATATTTCAGTCCTGCAGACAACTCATATTGCTTAAATAAGAACACCAGTAGATATTGCATTATGTTGTACTACAGTACAGTATTAAAAATAACAAGTTGTATAATAATGGCAGGAGACAATTATTACAGCCTATTAATAAGAATAATATTCCAAAATATGAACTACTGTATAGTACTGGAAGGTACTTAATAGACTCTACAAAACTTTTAGCAAAGCTGTCTCTTTGAATAGATGTATCCTACATATTGAAATGAGATAGTTTTGTGTTGGAAATATACTGCATTGGGAGCATCTCGGTACACTGTGTTCCTTGTAACATTTGGCAGATCAGCAGTCTGTTGATATAATTAAATTGGGTACCAGATCATTACTCAACTCTACACCAGACCATGAAGGCCCTTTGCTACTAATATTGATTGAAGATAGGAGTGAACATAAGCAATTCAATTATCAGACATCACTAGAAAAACACTGAAGTAAGTACTCCAAATACAGTACAGTACCTATTTGACAACCCAAATGGATTAAAATATATTTCTGAGATTTTACAGCTGTTCGACATTTGGCAGCAATAATGTGAGGGTTTCTCTAATACCAGTGGAGCTTGATGCCTCCTCAATGCTTGAATCATCATCATCATATTAGATAACAACCTGAAATGCCCATGGACACTTCCTTAAAACACACATATTTTCATTACTGTAAACTGTATTCCATGGCCATGTACACATGATAAAAAAGCTATGGGGGCAATTCTCATGTGAAACATTAGACACCTCAGTCGAGGCTTCATAGTTTTTGTTATTGAGTGTACACCTATTGTACTCTAGTCTACCTTCAAACATTTTGCATTCTTGTCAGATAGGAAGGCTTACACATCTATCCTTCCATACTGTACATGATCCAGGGACAGTGTGCCAAATCATTTTGTAAAGTCTGTGTATAATCACTGTGGTTACTAAATATTTCACTGCACCATGTCAGTACATATATACTGTAAAGTACAGTACTGCCATCTCTGACTTGTATGACATTAATTATTCTATGGTATATCTGTATTGCAACTGTGCCCAGGTATCAAATACAGTGAAGGAACATATTCAAAAATGGTAACATGGTATACCAAAAGGATTTGTTGGTTAACAATTATTGTGTTTGGTAATCTGTTTGTTTGTAGAGAACATACTGTAGTTACAAGGCACAGTTGTTGATACCCTACGATAAGTATTGTAATTGTGTTTATTCAGCATTCTGGTTGCCATGATGAAATAAAGTTATACTAATTGTTTTTATATTGCCTATTATTGTATCTTAGTTAATGAAACTGCACTACTGTACTGTAATCTTAATCTGTATAAGAAATTACAGGCTCACAGTTTTCACATCACTTCAGAACATGTTATAATTCCCACATTTTATACCTACAAATATGGCTACTTTAATAGGTCCCAAGGAAAATGGCATACAATACTGCTATTCTTGAATATGGCCTACAAAATTATAAAACTAAGCTATACAGAAAAAAAATGATATGTTGCAGTCTTAAACAAGGCTGCTGCAAGTACTGATTATGGTACAGAAAAATAGGATGCACCTACTGTTTACTTTAAGAGTAGATTGAGATTGAGATGGTTTGCATTAGATTAAATCATCATTACAGCTACAGTACTTCTACCAAACATGAAGCTGAGAAAATTACACTCATACAAAGTATCCACCTTGGTTATTTGTATCTTTATTGTCATTTATTCTTACTTGCTGTACAAAGCATCACCACAGGAAAGCACAAGGGTAATGTGTCAATCTTTTTTAAGTGGTATGTATATCCTCATTTCTTTCTTCTACTGATAATAGTTAGAAAAAGTACATGATATTCCACAGATCAGTATCATTTATCAAGCTCATTCAATAGTAACCAAAATATCCTCATCACAGATACTAAAGCTGGTATCACACACCTATTTAATTAATAAGGATACAATTTCTGTATGTAAATAGGTCTATTACCTTGAGATAACAAACATGGTGCATTTTGTGTCGAGTTTGTTATAGCAAGGAACAAATAAAATGCTTTAACTTGAAAAATATAATAATATCCTTGCCATTCCAGCCACCAGTAGCCTACCAGAGTTATAGATGTGAATGTTGTGAGAGGCGGCATGGCTTCCCGACATACATGTACTGTACACTATTTCTCACATTTTTTTGTGAACACACCCATAGGATCGAGCATCATTCACACCATAGGAAGGTGATACTGTATCTAGCCTTTGTTACTAATTCTTGTGTACACTCATGATCTTTCTGCATGTGTTGAATTACCATGACTCAAAGTGGGAATGAAACCACCACTTCATCATCCCACAAATATAACAAAGTCTCTGTGTTCCTTATATTCAGAGGTACACTGTACTCCCTTACTGGATAATCAGGGTTATATTTCTGGTTATTGTGAAGGAGAAATATTATCTACATGCATTACTTTTCTGAAACCCTCAATCAACTTTAGTTCAAATACCATTAATGTGTGGTAAGAAGTTAAAGTGTACCAAGACTAGTATGTGCTGTTGGTAGGTAATAACACTTTAAAAATGTTGTAGAATATAATAGTAGTCAAGATATACTCAATTTATCATATTTCACTTGATCTGACAATTACATTAAATGATCACCTTCGGAGATATCCTGCATTAACAAAAACCTGAAAACTATTGATTTCTGTATCACCTCAGATGACTGATCATTCATTAGTGGAAAGGAAGGAATCTACTGATATTATGTTTCACTTCAGATGACTAACCATTTGTTACAGTAAGATGAAACAAAATATAGATAGTGCTATACAACCTTGTATGGACATAGTCCTCTGCAGGAGCCTTGTAGTCTAAACAAATTAAAGCTAAACTGAGCAAGAGACCAAATTTTCCTATAAGAATTACTGTACTTTAGTTATATCCTATCGATTTTGTATCAAATATATCAAAGTCAACAATGAATGAATATGGTATATGTAATAAGGTTTGCTACTCCAAATATGCTTTCTAGACATGGCACATCTCCAATTACAATGGATGCAACTGATAGGAGTAGAGCTATACTGTATATAATTTTTTCCTAGCAAACTCAGGCTCAAATGCCACAACAAGACTTGGACCAGAGGCAGGAGTTGATATTGTGATATAAAAAGGTGGCCATCACCCTCAGTGGTCATTTATAATTTTTCATGAGTAATTTTCTTTAGAAACGTCACAGACTGAGCACTAAATATGGTACTAAGCCAAGTCTCGTTGTGTAAGAAGCATTGAGCCCTTAATCATGCTATATTTCAACAGGTGTACAAAGAATTTATGAATAAAGATGAAGAAGAAAAGTTTAATATAATTGGGGAATTTAAGGACAGCTTGAGTATTAAAAGTGAAGCAAAGCTATACCTCATACTGTACAGTACTAAAGATACAAAAACTTCATGATGAGAACAAAGTTATATGGATCTCCAGCCCATCCTTCTTACTCAAGCAAACAATGTATCACAGTGTTGGAATCTACTCCATTTGAAAATGTTCTATGCTCCTATAGCCCAAGGCAGGCAAACATTTTTGGCACAGAATATTATGATCAACAAGCATAATTCTTACATAAAACTATGTATAGTGATAATTATCAAGAATAAATAAACAAAAATTACATTAATGAAGACATGAATCACAGCATGTCATTAATACCCTTTATTATAAAAGACTGCTGGACTTACCTACACACTTGCCACTACCGGCTCCACACTGCTTGGTGTTGTGTTGTTTATGGAAACTGACACAGCATTTATTGGTGAGGCCTCAATGGACTCAGAGTCACTACTACTAATAACAGACACCTCAGTGGATGACTCCTGCAACACAGGCATTGATGATTCCACTGTAGTGGTGCTAATTGTTACATAGTCTATGGTTACCTCTGTAGTTGGAATGTGGGTTACTTTTTCTGCTATGGATTCTGTTTCCTTTAAAACTTCAGGATGACCACTAAGGGGACCAAGTTCAGTGGATATCTCTGGATCTAGATCTTCCAGAGGATCAGGACTGGTGGTAAAGACATTTTCATATATTTCAGTTATAGAAAACATTTCATCTTTTGTTCCTTCTTTGGTTGTCTCAATTGTAGGTGCTTCTGTCTCTGTGGCAAGTTTTTCTGTAACTTTTACTGTTGTATTGTTTGATGAATCCACATCTACTGTCTTTTCCTCATGTTTAGACAAGTGAGGATCTTCTGTAATTGGAGTAGTATCTTGAACTGATCCTTCAGTTGTAACAATAATATTAACAGTTTTATTTGTACTATCAGCAGCACTTGTTGTCTGTATGACATCAACAGTTTCATTTTTATTTCCATTAAGTACCTTGTCATGGTCAGAAATAGTATCATTCCAGTTGTCTTCTTTATCAGAGATAATGGTATCATTCAGACTCATTTCTTTATCAGAAGTAAGACTTTCATTTGTAGTTATTTCCTTATCAGAAGTTACAGTAACATTCCAATTTGTTTCTTTGTCTGTAATGTCAGTAACATTCCAGTTTGTATGGTGATCCGAGGTATTACTGAACACAGTTGTACTCTCCAGTGTACTTACAACTGTGGACATTTCTGTGGTTACATTTAACACTTCAGTATCATTTGGGATCATTGTTGTTGTCAAAGATATTGTTGCATTTGTTACAACAGGTACAGTAGCTTCAGTTGTGACATTTCCAGACATCTCTGCTGTACTGCTTATATTCTGAATTGCTGCGTCATGAGGAGTTACAGTGGTACTTTCCGTGGTGGAGGTGGGTGTGGTGGTAGTAGTACTAGTAGTAGTGGTGGAAGTAGTGGGAGCAGCAGTAGTAGTAGTAGTAGTAGTAGTAGTAGTAGTAGTAGTAGTAGTAGTGGTGGTAGTGGTAGTGGCATTAGATGGTGGTGGTGGTGTTGTAGTTGTTAGTATTTCTTCACCACAGGTCACAGTTAGCATATCCTCACATTTCTGGGTAACAACATCAAACATTGTTGCTCCAGTACACAAGAATTTAAGATCTAATACTTGTTTCTTGACAAATCCTGGTGAGCAGTAGTGGAAAACTTGGCAATTAGCCTCAGGATCTGGGTAAAACTGCTCCAATCTTTTATCTTTGCAGGTGAAATTAGTTTTAGGTAGATTTTCGCTAGTGATTGGTCCTTGTGGGTCGACTGAGGGTTTGGTTGTTGTGGTAGTAGATATATTACTAGTGGTAGTCTGCTCATCGGGAACCATGGTGGTGGACCCATTAGTACTTATAGATGATTCTGTAACTTGTGAAGGACTCTCAGTTGTTGTTAATACTGTTGTGGTATTAACAGGAATGGCAACAGTCACATTCTGGACTGGATTTGGTGTTGTGTCCTCAGGTGTAGCAGAAGTAATTGTTGTTGTAGGTGTTGTGGTGGTAGATGTGGTATTAGGAGCAGCAGTGGTGGTGGTGGTGGTTGTGGTGGTGGGTGTAGTGGTGGGTGTAGTGGTGGGTGTAGTGGTGGGTGTAGTGGTGGTGGTGGTAGTGGTGTTAGTTGCAGCTGTAGTGGTCATGGGGGTTGTGGTCAAACTGATGGTGTCTTCTTCTGGAGACTGAGTCACTTCAGATGCTGTAGTAGAAGACACTACTGTCTCATTACCTTCTGTAACAGCAGTAGCAATACCTGTATCAACTGGCTCAAGTGTTGGTGATTCTTTGGGTTTTGCTACACCATCATTGGCTGATACAGTGACATTCTCCTCTGACACAGTTGTTGCTGAGCCTTCAGTGTCTTCAGGTGAAACAGGTATGTCATCAGTAGATGTTTCTGTTGGCTTGATAATATGTAACTCATCATTTTCACCAACATCCTTGGCAGAAGTACTTTGTGATATTGGTGCATTTGTCACCATGTCACCAACCTCTGTTTTAGATGTTGTGGTTGACATCTCTGGCAGGGGTGTGGTAACAGTTACTGGAGTCAGTGTGGCAGCTGTACCAATGGATGTAGTACTAGTGGGGAACAGATCTATTGGAATTTCAGTTGCAGTTGTAATTATTTTTGTTGTGGTGACTGTTACTGTGATAGGAGTTACAGTGACAGTGGTAGTGGATGTACGGCTGGGAGATACAGTGAAAGTTGACAATGTTGTGGGTATGGCAGGTGGAGGAGGTGGTGTGGTAGGAGAAAGGGATGTTGGTCTAGTTATTGGACTGCCTATCTGTCTGGACACAGTTGAAGTTGAAAGGGAATTTACTCTCTGGCCAATGGTTTTAGTAACAATGGTAGGAAGTATAATTGAGCCTGAGAAACTGTGTGTTGTATCAGGGTTTATCTGCTCAGGATTAGGTTGTTCTGGTTGAGAAGAATCTTCAGGTGAAGACTGAACAGACAGAACCTCTTCAGCTAAAGTCTCTTTAGTTACATCTCTTTTTTTGCGGTGGATGTTTGTATATCCCTGGTCTGCCTCATGACTGTCCCAGGATTGTGGGGGGTCCAGGTATACTTTTTTGGGATAATGTTTCTTATTTCTATCAGTATGCAGGGCATAGACTTCAATGAACGTAGAATGGCGGGCATTTTCAACTGTCCACTGTTGTAAAGCAGCAAGATTGTATAAAGCACGACGAACTCTTGCATCTTCCACTCCTGGTGCCATGACTAGGTTAACCAGAGGTGTTAGGGCAGCACGTCGGAATCTATGTGACTGAAGGAGTGAAGTCATGCGACGCTTCCGACTTCTGCCTTCTTCACTCCTTCCAAGACCCAAAATCTCACTCAGTGTTTCCTTCACACAATCCACCTGTAAGTACAATATAATGATTATGACAGGTTACATGAAACTGTTTAATATAATATTTTTCTAGAGTATACAGTATGGTATAAATATGTACAAATACATATATGGTACAAATACAGTATACAGTATAATTATTATAGTATACAGTATGGTATAAATATGTACAAATACATATGGTTTACAAAAAGCATGTAGGCTACTGTACAAGTATTATCGAGTACTGTAGTAAGAAAACAGAATTTTTTATCAACAATTCTCACTTCACCGAGAATAAACAAAGTGGACTTCAAACAAAACTTCTTTTGCCATTATTCACAGAGATAATATCTATATACTCTATTAATTAACAGACACAAACAGTAGGTACTGTATTGTGTATTTGTAGTTTAAATACAATACAGTATATACAGCATACTGTAGCAAACTACTGTACATCATTTCATTCATTTAAAGTAGTCTGGAAATCATGGGATAGAATAACAAGAGAACAAAATATATTTGGAATCGATAAATAAAACTTAATGCTAACACTGATTTTAACCACAAATATCTCTGGTATAATGATTAAGGTATACCAAAAAAAGCTAAAAAACAAACATATCCTTATTCTTACTGATACAATATTCACCTTTAGTTTCCTTCTTTACAAACATTGTGAACCTCAGCAGCTTCCTTTCACTCTCTTCTAACCAACAACAGCATCATCTGCATATGAGCTTGCCACCCAACACCATATTACTTTATCCAACCTAAGCTTTGCACCTTGGCCTCCCAGTCTCACCTTCACCTCACTCATACAGCCACCAATGCAAACAATGAACAGCCATGGTGACGTAACGCATCCCTACCTCAGCCCCACACTGACACAAAAACTTTTCACTTAGTTCATCACCTCCCTGTATACGGTACATGCTTTCCCCACCCAATAATAAGTACTGTACCAATTTAGCAAGCTCCCACTAATACCATAGTTCATAAGCACATCCCTCATGGCCCTCATATTGACTTTAATTTCTTTCATTATTCAATTTATTGTAAAGATCTGATCCACTGCCATTTCTGTTGCTCACTAAATATACTCTGTTAATTTAATCAATCTCTCCCATACACCTTTCCCAGCACACTAAGAAGGGTGGCGACTCAAAGTTTATTGTCAAAACCAATTAAATGGATAGTTATATTATCATGCACAACCATGGAGAACACACAACGTGTTGATGTCATTAAATTAAAACATCAAGTCTGCATATGTCAGTCTGGGAAGTTTTAAAACATAGACAGAACATAGACAGGCAGACAAAGCAAGGCTGAAAGAATAAGAAAGGGAATCAGTTGGCTAGTGTACCCATGCTATCTCATGACTGAAGAATCATTATCTCTGAATACATAGAACATACATAGGTAGCTATATGCCAAGAAAAAGCAAGAAATTCCAAGACCAAGAAAACCCCTTAGTATTATATGGATAGCAGGCCACAAGCATGGCTGGAATCCACTTCTACAATACAAATTACAAATGCATGCATAAATCATTTTTCACCGCTGAAAAAGAATAAAAATCACCAAATCATATCATGCACTTGAAAACTCAACATCTGCTTTGTATAATCAGTTAGTGTTGGTTTCACAAACTTTTAATCTTCTTGAGCCAATGTCACTGTACTATTCAACCATTTATAGAAGAGTGTACTAGTGTACTATTAACTGAAAGGTCAGTAATACTCGTATAACAAAAACAGGGATGCCACCCTAGTTTGTGAGGAGGAGGCTTCAATGTTTAGCAAAATTAGCCCAAAAAAATATGAGTTAAAAATGCCTCTCACACACACACACTGTTCTCTATCAGAAACGTATCCTAAAATATCGTAGTCCTCCTATCCTTGCTTCAAATACTTTTCCATTTTTCTGTGTAAGCACCCAGCCTTTCATACCTGTAAATCATTGTCTCGTCCAAAGTTATAAGATTCTTCCGTCTCATGTACAGACATTACAGGGTAAAGTATTTAGAAAATTAATGATTGTCAGTACTGTAGCCTACACTGAAAAAGGCACTTGAATTGTATAACGATGCATATCAATTTAAATGTTTATACTGTATCTACCTTCTTGGCTGAAACACATATCTTCCGCAGCTGAGAGAACAGAAGGCCCTTCTTGCAAGCAACCCGACTCTCCACTAGTCTTCCACCTTCCCCAGCCTGACAGACAGAGTAGTGCTGACAGCCAGTGGTGATGTCTGCTAGAGGACTTCCTAGGGCACGGCTCCGGCACAGGTCTATGCTGCCATCATCTGTGCCAGGAAGATGTTATCGGTGGTATTACTTCAACAACCGCAGGTACTACAATGACCCTTTGTGCTGAAACTCAACATCAGTTTCTGCGAGGTGATTTTATTTAGATGAGGAATGCAACTCTTGTTTTATGTGTTCGTAAATACAAAGCCCTAAAATATACAGTAATCACAGACTGCACAACCAAACCTACAGACCATCTACACCAAGAAACCAAAGTTCTAGAGATAAAAAATCATCAGGACCTGAACATACAAAAACTCACCATTGCCTTCACAAACCCAAAACACCAACTAAACTAAATCCACAGATGCCAAGAAACATGAAAACAATTCCTAGCACTCAAATACTATTACTGTAGCTCTCCCACCCAGCCAACCCCAAATCAGCTTCCAGAGGCACATCCATACTCAAATCACTCACTGCTCCATCCAATTACTCAAGCATAACACTCAACTGAGAGCACCGTCTCCTGACATTCACCCTTCTGAGTCATCCCTGGCCAGGATGCTGTGTGGACACCACCCATCCCATCTGCCCTTCCAGAAGAGGTTGTGTGGAACCACTGTGGAAGCCTGTCCAGGATTTAACATGACACCCCACACTATTAAACATATTATGGATGACTGCATTGACACAATCCCACCTGTTAACAACACAACATTCACAACATATACAGTATTCCATGATGATTCTATGGGAAAGCCCAGTCCAGGCCATGATCTTCCTCAGAGACTCAGAGCTGCTCAGCCAGACCGTTTCAGGAATGTCAATATCACAAACCATAATTAAAACTTGATAAAATTATTACAGAACAGTTGATGTATAACAACACTAAAACAGAACATACAAGGTACAGTATAATATTAAAATAGTTTTTATTCCGCTGCCAGACTATTGACTTCATCACAGTGCAAAAAACAGCTATGAAAATTAATGCTTCCACAAGTTGTCCTAAATTGGGCTGGGAAGTGAAACACAGAAAAGAGATGGGTCTGCTTGTGATGCAGTTGGAGTGTTTGTGTTTGCATGTAGAATTGGAGTTAACCATGTGATTAATACTGTATTTACATCCCTATATTTGCTGGTTGGTGAACAGGAAATGTGGATAAATACTTTCTACAGTTGTAGGGTTAATTTGTGACTCAAAGAATCATCTCTGAGGTATAAGATCAATGCACTAATCGCCACTACCAGTCTTCTCACGAGAGGCATAGAATATTACCAGACTTTTTACAATAATATCTTCTACATTTTGGGCATCCCTGGTAAAAAAAAAAAAAAATGCATCTAAATTAAAGAATGATCACTATGCTATTTAATTATCTGGTAACACTACAGACAGCAAACCTTAATTCCATCCATAACAAGAAATATAAGGTGCTACCACCACAGCAGGCCATAACCAAACACCAGAACACAAAAGAGGTGAGTAAAAAAACTAAACTACTGTACTAATAAAACTACAGTAATAATCATGCAGAACCTTCACAATAATAGGAGCTTTTTGTCATGATATACAACACTGTAACATTGATGTCATATTGTGCAGTACAGTACAGTATACTGTAGTGTGTTGTGTAAATGAACGCATGTTACAGTAGTCTGAGTCTTGTACTGGTACAGTAATGCGAACCTGCAAATCCTATGGCAATACCTATGGGGGAAAAAAATAGACCTGTTAAGATAGCAAGAATAGAATTAACTCTTGTTCATGTATACATAGAGAGTCACATTACATTTTGTGCTTTGGTGTGTGAATCTTTTGGTAAAGTACAGAAAGTACTCTATATTTGCATCAAATGTTTCATACTGTTTGGTGATGTGTCATAATAAGTAAGTCACTAGGAGCAATCAAGTTATTTAAACCCTAGTGACATACAGCTCTGAACAGGAGAGAACTCATATGATGCACATATGATTAATCATGCCAAAAACTGTTAATCAAGAGGTTTGGGGATCAAAATTAAAATGTTTGGTATGATACTGACACCTAGTTAATGTGTGGTTTGCTTTGTGGATGGGATTTTCCTCTTCAACGTGGGAAAATTTCTGATAAAAATATTTTTCTAACCAAGCCAGTTATGGCTGTATCATTGCACTTGAATTTGCTGAGTTATAGACAGTCTATTTACATTTTATGGCTCTTTAATTATTACATTTTGCTTTTTTCTCACACGCAGCCAGCCAATCAATGACACACATAATGACAGATAGGCACTAATCACTCCTGTCATTGTTGTGCAAGCTACAGCTTCTTTTGGCAAGATGATGATATTCACCTATAGTGAGAAAAAGAAGTGATGAAGAATGTGCAGTGTTGCAAGTGAAGTGAACTTTGTGGATTTCATGCAGCACCTTGTTTTTCTCTATTCTTTATCATCAACTTTGTAAATCCAGCCCTTCTTTGGATTTTGGTCAAATTAAAGTTGCAATTTTGCATTTAAATACTGTTACATTAATTTATGCTTATTTGTACAGTTCTTTTCATAGTGTATAAAATAATTACAATTGAAAATTTACTATACCACAAGGGGTCATAAAATATAGGCCTACTGTACTTTGGGCTGAGGCTTTGTATATTATGCAGGTTTTCAAGACTCCCTTGGTGTGATTTTTCTTTAGTATTGTAGGGTTGCAGAAGAAAATGTGCATGTTAACAAAGATGCAACTGTACACAATTTATTAATCAATATATATTTCCTTTGATATTGAACAATTCCCATTGGTAGATGCCACCAGACATGTAATGTAGCAGTCATTGTGGGTCTTGGTGGTCCTGAGTTGGTCAGGGTGGGTCAGGGTGGGTCTGGATGGCTCAAAGTAAGGGTTATTTACCTGCATTTCTGCGCCCTCGTCCAGTGGAAGGAGGGAGGGGGTCAGGGGAAGAGGGGAGAAGAGAAGAGGAAGAGATGCGAGGAAAATCAAACAGCTGTTCTGGGTGTTGGGGCTGAAGTGCTAGAGAGACTGTAGAAACAAAGAAAAATAAAGAACAGAACAACAGAATTTAGAAAAATAGAGTTCAAATAGAGGGCACTTGGGTTTTATGCATAATATTTTGAACCAGAAATAGCAAATCAGTACAGTATGTAGTTCAGGAATAAAGCATAACTCCCATTAATCAATTCCTAAAATATAAAACTTTACTGTATTAAGTACAGTACATCATGGTTTAGGTACATAATTTCCTTTCCTTGTACAATACTGTACTGTATATCACAATTTAATGTACAGGTCCTGGTAAGAACAACACAGAATGAAGTAGGTGCATTCTCTTTCTCTCTTACACCATTTATATTTATACATACTTATATACCATTTTTATGAAAACAAAACTACAGTATACAAATATGGTATGCTTTGCTTAGAAAAATTTTACAAACATTAATTTACAATGCTTTGAGTTACTGAAGGACAGAAAGGGAGATGGAATTTTAGCAGGCACTATATAGCTACCATACATTATTCAACACAGGATTGAAAATAGCCATCTGAATCTTTTGTAACCTATATTTTCCTTTCTATATGATATAGTCAAGGTGCCAAATACAATATTATAATACTTACAAGCTATAGGGGAATTTAATTAATAGAAAGCACAGTACAGTAATATAACCTTGTTTAGTAAAATATAAACTATTAATAGACTAACCTGGGAGACGGCGGTGATCATTGAGGTAGTAGAGAGACGGGGCAGCAGCACAATCCACTAATGCAGCAGTCTGGCAGGTGCGGGACTTCTGATCAAATAGTGTTTCTCTCCCACACACAAACTTGTTGTCTTTGACACTGCAGGATGAACACTTGCAGCATTAGTGAAAAATCCATATCTTTCCGATTGATCTGCACTAAAATACTATTTATGTTTTGGCTGACAATACAGTAATATGTCCACAGCTGATATAACTGCTACTTATTATTGGCTGAAACTGACCACTTAGGGTTTAAGAGCCATGCAGAAATTTACTGTACCTCTCTTCTTTTTAATACCATACTGTTTGTCTTCATACTGTGGCACCTGGTATCTACTATACACCACATGAGTCCTACAGATCATGATAGCCACCAAGGATAATAAGACTATAAAGGATAGTCCAGTGAAATGTCATAGTGATGACGTGGTAAATATCCTTGATGTCACGGGAGGCTCAGTAGCTATATACAGTAGCTGGTGCACAAACCTTTCCCGCTCACTAGGTAAAATATGAGGTATAAAGATTATATCAGCTGATATTAATTGAAATAATGAGTTTCTTGGTAGCTGCACCTTGGTACGTTAAAAAGATAAGAAGCGTACTGATATAACGGCAATTGTACAACTCAACATCAGTTGTTGAAATAGAATAATGGACTATAAAACTGGAAGCCTTCCGCAACCAAGATTGATATTAAGTGGCGTTCGCATCTCTTAAACCCATATTTGTACAATAATTACTAATCTTTGGTGTCTTTATATTCCACACAGTTTAAATTGATCATTATAATTTAAAGTAAATGTGTTTGTAGTGTGTTGTCATCAATATATATCCAGAGAAGCCAGTGTACAGATCACTACCACTGGCCACTGGTGTGTCGTATACTCACCAGAAGTACTGTATATAGGCCTACAGTACTACTTGGCATTGATAATAGGGTCTTGATTTAGACTGATAATAGGTTTCATGTGTTGTGGACTATCTTTTATAGTCTGTTATCCTTGCTTGCTACAATATTTTCTATTATTTAGTATTTTTTCAACTTATTGGTTTGTAAATTTGTTTTCAAGAAATTGATGACAGAATAAAATTTTGGATACTATATTGTTTCATAAGAATTAAACTGGAACTCTAAAGTACCAGGAGATTTATTCACTTTTATGATTTTTAAATAGTTGTATATTACAGAATTACCTGACCATCAATTCATTGGTAAAGAGAAGCTCCACTGACATTCAGACCCACACTGGCTAAGTGCTGTACAAAGTTTTAAGCCTTGACTACCAATTAGGCATGGAATTTTATGTTGAATTAAGATACTGTATTGATGTATGGTTTGTAAGCAATGTTATAGTAGCACTCCTCAATCCAAGTGGGTTCCATTTCTCACAGTGGTGATTCACTTAAAATCAGTTAAATAAAACTTACCCAGAATCAGGTTCCACAGAGCAGATGTGGAATACAGCACAGCCAGTCTCCACGTCAGCATAAAGTCCACCCGGGATTTTGTCCAAGCAGCTGAAGCTAGTCTCAGGGAACACAAATCGGGGTCGTGTTGTGGTGGTTGTGGTGGTGGGGATGAAGTCGGTTGTCCTGGCTTGGTCTACCGTCCTCTGTGTCTCTTCACCCTCGTCAATTACTCTGATGAGGCTGTCAGAGGGGAATCTGGTTGTCACGACTGTGGGAGGCATTTGAGTAGGACTGGTCGTTGTAGGTGGTTCAGAAATGTCAAATACTGGAAAGCCTATCTCCTCAGGAATAATAATACTTTCTTGGGTGAAAGTAGGTCCTAATGGTCTATGTTCTGAGGTTTGCTCTGGTAATACTTGTTGTGATGTGATTAATCCCTGTGTTCTTACTGAATGTTGGGGTGTAAATACTTGTCCCCCTCGGACTGCTTGAATTGGCTGGAATACCTGTGGCTGTGACCTCTCTATTTGCAGTGGTCTTGATTGGGGGGACACTCGTACTCTATTTTGTTGTCTAGGTATAGCCTGAGCTCTACCACTGAGTGTCTCTGCAGGACTGAATCTATTTGTATCTGTAGCAGGCTGAAATTGCTGGCTGAAACTGAACTGGACATTACTTTGTCTAGCAGGTGTAATGGGAGTTCTCTGCTGAACTTGAGTCTGACTAATCTGTGAAGGTCTAGATAAAGTTCTCAGATTTGTGCCTCTTTGGGGAATAGTCTGAGTTGTTCCTCTAGTGGGAGTCTGAACTCGTTGCACAGTAGATTGTACCGGGCGTCTAACAGAAGTACGCTGAGCTGGCTGTCTAGAAGTAGTTCTCTGATCTAGGTTTACCTGTGATCTGGTTGTGGCTGGTTTGTCATTAGTAACTAGTTGCCTAAATCTATTTCTACCTCGTGATGTTGTCCTACCACGAGAACTAACTAGTGAAGGCTGTGATTGGTCACTGTTAGTAAGTCTGGAAGAAGCGGCAGAGTCAGAAAAGGAAGGAGAGAAAGTTTGAGTTCGAGGAGTCAGCTGTCTCTTTTGTCTGCGGATGGAAGATGCAGCAGTGGTAGCAGAAGCCCCTGAGGTGTCAAGACGGAAGACAGAGAGACGGGGCACATCCTGGAAGTCAGCGGGTGGTTGTATGGTGACTGGGGGGGGCGATGTGGAGCTGTGGTCTCCCAAGATTTTGGCCGCCTGTGCTGCATTCTGTGCTTCAGCTGCCAGGCGGAGAAGGGAGGGACGCAGGTGGGGGGCTGGGAGGATGGAATGGTCTACTCCCTGGTTTAGTGAGATCTGTGCCAGGGGGGTTTGGATGCGCACCCGGGAGGAAGCTGAGACAGAGGTGGATGTATGGCTGACAGTGTAAGGAAGGGATGGAATTGAATAGGCTGACGTCACAGAGGAAGAAGTAGAGGTAGACATTTTGGTAGTGGAGGCTGTCACTCCAGGTGGTATGGCTGGGGGAGGTGGGGAACTGGTGGGGAGAGGTTGTGGCACAGGTACAGGTAAGAGCTGTGGCTGGGACTGAGGCTGCACTTGAGGTTGTGATGAGGGGTGTGGTGGTGGATTTGGCTTGGGCTGGGAAACAGGAGGGGATGGTGTTGTTGGCTCCGGAATGAGGGGAGGAATTGTTGGGGGATCAGGGCTGCCCATGAGAGCCACAGTGGGGTCCAAGACTTGCACTTTGGCTGCACTTGCTTCACCCTCCGAGTCTCTGAGGGAGGGAAGGGGGGAAATAGGCCTAGGCTGAGACTTGAGACACAACAGATACCCAAGAGACCCCAGAGACAAGCTGTGAGAGGATGCTACATACATGACCTTGACCATCATTACCTGAATAATACAGTAATAGTTTTAAATACTCCTTCCAATATGATGTAGTCTACTATACTGTAATTTAAAATTATATTAATGGTACAATATCTGTCTAGCCTTGATGAGTTGTGTAAGAAAACATTAATGTAAAGGTCTTATCACACTACACCATATAACCAAGGAATTGACTACTTTAAACTGAATACCAAACACCTGGCATACAAGCATGGTACAGTATCTTGATGGTATGTATGGTATCATTTCCATACACATAAACAAGGCTTAAAAAATACTATACGAGCACCATAACAGAAGAGAAAAATGAGGCCAAGTGTTAAAGCATTGATATACAGTAGTTGATTGAAGATTAATGAATTATTTTGATAAATACCAAAGTACAAGTACAGTACAGTGAAGTGTAAGGAAGGCAATATTACAAAAAGAGAAGGTACAAAACTACAGTACAGTACAGTATAGCTGCTTTTCATTCCTGGAAATTGGTTACTCCCAAATAAATTTACAAAGCTCTGAAACTTTCTATATTGTAAAGATTATACATCTGTATAACCATATTATTCAACATTCATTCCTAATGTTGTGATAAAAGACAGAAAAATGCAGTGAAAGAAAGGTGTGAATGTGTGGTACCTCCCCATGTCTTACAAACCAAATCATTACAATGGATAAAGCAAGCATAAGCTACAAAAGATAGATACAGTATTATTATTAATGCTGCAAGATGAACTGTGTGAGAGCATATCAAAGGTGAACTTTTATCCCAAAAAAAGTTTATTGTTAAGGCGACTTATTACCGTATATACTTTGTGACCAAGAGGAAATGACAGATACATTAAGGCAGCTCTGCATTTCATGCAACAGTTTCATTACACAATATTCTAAAAAAATACAAAAAATAACCCATCTACAGTTACAGGTACAGTAAATCTAATGATTTTAATAATAAAAAGTCAGTAAAGATAGGTCCATAATATTTTGTACAATATGATACATATATACATAATACTGTTGTATACTACTTCACCACAAAGGTTCATTTGTGACTTTTACCAAATGTTTACTAATTTAATGTGGCCCACTCACTCTAAAAGCCTTGGCATCCCTGGCTAAGGTAGGCTACTCTAGCATGAAGTTTATCATAAAAATCCTACACTATTCTAATTTTCCTTCAGTATGACACTACTATAATCTCAAACTTCTTACGCAGTGGAAGGGATGATGCCAGGTCCATAAAGATCATTGTTGAGGTAGAAGAAGGATTCAGAGCGACTGCAGTCCACTTCATCAGCTCTTTCACATACTCTTGTCTCTTGGTCAAACACAGTTCCAGCCAGACAACGGAAGGTGTAGTCATGGACCTTGGCTAGTGGGTGGGGAAGAAGTGTAGATTGAGATTAATCTACACACTGTAATTTATTGATGGTGAAATGAAAGGGTAAGGATGTATTATAAGAATTTTGGTGCCAGTACATAAATTGGACCTCCGTTAATTAAAATATTGTTTGCACACTGCCTCAATATATTCCGTGTTACTTCACCATCTGGGACGTCAACATAATAATAATAATAATAATCCTAGAGAATAAATAACATCTTATATAATTAAAATATTACTTACACACTGCATCTATATATTCCAAGTATTACACCACCACCTGGAACGTCAAGAAGATAATAATAATCATGCTAAAGAGTAAAATAATAATAACATCATACATAATAGTGGCTCAGTAACATTATTCTTACGTACCTTTCTCATTGAGTGTACAGACATGGAACATTTGGCAACCAGTGTCCACATCAGCGTAATAACCTCCAATGACCTTCCCGATACAAGAGAAGTTAGTGACTGGCATGCTTCCGTCACCTCCCTGTCGAATAATAACATCCATTATTTCAATACTGTTTATGTTATCTATATCTTGGTCTGTCGTACACAATGGTGCTAATATTTATAAGAGACTTTACTGAATCAAGGAAAATAATATATATATATATATATATATATACACACACAGTATCCTATATATCACATATATTATATTATAGGCATTATTATTTATAAGACGATTTACTGAATCAAGGAAAAATATATATACAGTATCTTTCCTATATATCACATGTGCAAACAGCTTCAGTTATGTGTATTATATTATACTAGGCATTATTACATCAAGCCTGGCCTGGCATGGCATGTCACGCCAGGCACGTATAGCTGGATTAGCTGCTGTACAACTTCGATCGACACTCAAGGTCACACGAGGGCAGCGAAGGCTTTGTTATGCAGTAGCCACGGTCGAGATAGTATGTGGCAGTAGTCTACTGATAAATGTACATGAGTATTAACACAAACACATGCAGAGATCGTACTACATCCAACTGAATGTGTGTGTGTACATTGCGTTTACAGTATTATAATCAAGACGCTTTAATGTACTACTGTACCAAAAGGATACTTACTACACCTTAATTAAAACATATAAATGGTGACGTAATACTGGTGAAATTACACTTGTGAGACCACGATGAACTTAATCAAATTCTCACATTTGTAGACAAAATGTTTGATTCCAAGTGTCTGTAACTATAGTGTCACTCTTTTCAGGGAAGTAAAAATACTTCTCTGAAGAGTGTGGCACCAAAACTGTTGAAGACATAACATTACGCCCACATGCACATAATATAATCACCAAAAGCATGCATGAGAGAATTCCGTACTAACCCACATGTACAGTCGACAAAAAAAAGTGTTGAATCGACCATCCTTACATTGAACTTAAAGTTAATTATCCATAGAGGGTTCCCAATACATTTTCTTGCCGACTGTACATACATAATATAAAAACCAGCAACGTGAGAGAAGAAAAGACTGTATAATATAATACTAACCGGATGAGACGAGCTTTGTGAGGTGACCGTAGGAGGACCGAGACAAGCCAGAAGCAGCCATAACAGAGACAGATGGAGTCGACACCACCGTCTCACACTGCCTCTCGTCCACCTCGATAGTATAGTTTGTATCGTCATCATATCTGGGGGGAGATAACAACAACAACATGAAAATAGGTCAACTGTGGCAATTAACACAAAATAAAAGTCAATTGTGGGAATAAACAAATAAAATAAAAGTCATCTGTGGGAATAAACACATAAAATAAAAGTAATTTGTGGGAATAAACAAATAAAAAAAAAGTCATCTGTGGGAATAAACAAATAAAATAAAAGTCATCTGTGGGAATAAACAGACGAACAAGAAAGGGTCAACTGTGGGAATAAACAAACAAACAAAAAAGGGTCAACCGTAGAAACAAACAAACAAACGAAAGAGGTCAACAGTGGAATCAAACCATAAATGATCAACCGTGGAAACAAACAATAACAAACGATGTCAGCTGTGTGTGTGTGTGTGTGCCTAACTACAGCAAGCTAGTCCTGTGATAATTACCTTCATCTATGTACAGTTATTTTATCCCTAACCAACAACAAACTACACATTCCAACCATAACCAGAATTATTATTGTATGTTGTGTCCTTCATCCCCCAACCCACCCACCCACCCAGCCAGCCTTCACCCCAAGCTGACCTCTGGTGGGAAATCCTAACAACACTGTACATACCCACTGCTGCATGGAAGGGGTCACGAGGTCTCAAATCCCCCCTTCCTCCATTCACACACACACACACACACACACACCATCCTCCTTTCACGAGACATCCTTCTAACTGAATCATATGTTGAATACAATAGTTGTTCTTTATCAGACTGGGTTATATAAAAATAAATAAATAAATAATAATGTACAGTAGGTAATGTCGACGATCTGGAAAGGGAATGTAATGGCTCAAAAATATTTCACTTGAAACTGAAGAGTGTTTCTTTTTCCAGTCTGTACAATGTGAACCTTTTGTTGGGGCTATTTTTTGTTGGTGGAGATTCTGTTTTGTACACTCGAGGCCCTCTTTCCTGTGTGTGTGTGTGTGTGTGTGTGTGTGTGTGTGTGTGTGTGTGTGTGTGTGTGTTCGGGTCGAGATTTACGTTATCAGGAATCACTATCAAACTCCACCTGAAAAACGTATAGACCTAAAAGATTCAATACTCGTGGCTGGTTGTATGTCCTTCAAGACTGACGAGAAACAAAATGTCAAACGTGTGAGCTGCAAAATAATGTACTGTACTCCCACGAATGCTTTATGGTCCGTAAAATAGTGATTAGGAACTTAGAAATACAATAATATAAAGAACAATTATTCAGGGTTCGTACCTACATAGTGTAACGTAAAATGTAATGAACCAAAATAGTACATTAACTCACATATTCTGCTTATGTAGTACAAGTCACGAAATTATAAAGTATAAGTAACACGTCATGAAAAATATTCGGTCTAAGTCAAGTCAGTGAGATCAGTTCAGAAAGATAGCAGCTAGAATTCGGAGTGACAAGACTAAAAGTGTTACTTATTACGGAAGGTAACACTATCCTCTTGGTACAATGGTGTGTCTTGATTCTTCCAAACTATGCATATCACGAAAAAGATCATCTCTTATTAGTAACACTGAGGTGAGGGAGGAATCATTATTAGCCTTCCAAAATATATAAAAAAAGACGTTCTTCCATTAAAAGCTGAAAAAAAAATTATATATAATTGTATATATTGAGTACAGTACAGTCGGCAACATAAGTTCGCTGCATTTCGCCTGCAAAACTATGAACTTAATGATATTGTAACACTATTGAAATGCAGATATAACAGACACACTTCTCACACAGCAAATTATACATGTTGTTAGAATAGAAACTGGTTCAGAATGTAACTTTTATCTGGTTATATTAGCATTACATAATAATAATAATAATAATGGGATGGACGCGAATTTATGCTGCCGACTGTACATCCCTCCATGAGTCGTCCTTGCAATGCCAACGACACGGAAACAGGCCACCACAAACGACCCTCTGCTGCGTGATCCAACTTCCTCCTTACCAATCAACACGACACCACAAAATATCATCAAGTGGAAAAATGCTCTCTTACCCCCACCTGCCTGCCTGCCTGTCTGTCTGTCTGTCTCCATGCACCTCCTCTCTCCCTCCCTCCCTCTCTCCCCACTCCCCACACCTACGTTCTTCATATTCCTGTCACAGCCCTCTCCCCCCGCGCCCTCCATCCCCCACACATTCGTTTTCTCCGTCCTATCGTTTCCCCCCTCCCCCTTTACTTCCCCACCGTCTTAATACCTGTATCAACATCCCCCCACCCGACCCTCACCCTCTCGCCTCCCTCCTCCGTCTCCCCGCATCCTCCCTTCACCCCACCCTCTCCTTCTCCCCGCATCCTCCCTTCACCCCACCCTCTCGCCCCCCGCCCCTTCTCCCCGCATCCTCCCTTCACCCCACCCTCTCGCCTCCCGCCCCTTCTCCCCGCATCCTCCCTTCCCCCAGACCCGTCCTCCCGCCCTAGGAAATGACTCCCGTGTGCCTCGAGGTGAACTAGTGCCCCCTAGACAACACACACAGAGCGGAAAAGCTAAAGTCTACCTGGATACTCTTTAAATGCCAGAGCTGTGATTCTGTGTGTGTGTGTGTGTGTGTGTGTGTGTGTGTGTGTGTGTGTGTGTGTGTTAGCGAGAGAGAGAGAGAGAGAGAGAGAGAGAGAGAGAGAGAGAGAGAGAGAGAGAGAGAGAGAGAGAGAGAGAGAGAGAGAGAGAGAGAGAGAGAGAGATTATTGCTTCGTCAGTTGTCACCAAACTGAAATGAGAGAGAGAGAGAGAGTGTTGTACAGTATGTGTGTTGTTGGGTGGCCAGTCATTCAGTGAAGCAGACAGACAAACCCACCGACCCACCGCCTCTTCCGTGTTCACCAAGTCAAATGCTCTCCAGTCTCCAGGTCTATAAGTGTTCTGGCTGGCATATAATTGTTGGCACTCACACTTATACTTTTCCGCTTGGGATTGAAGGGGGAAGGACATTTCTTTAGGGAGAGAGAGAGAGAGAGATTAGAGAGAGAGAGAGATTAGAGAGAGAGAGAGAGAGAGAGAGAGAGAGAGAGAGAGAGAGAGAGAGAGAGAGAGAGAGAGAGAGAGAGAGAGAGAGAGAGAGAGAGAGAGAGAGAGAGAGAGAGAGAGAGAGAGAGAGAGAGAGAGAGAGAGGAGAGCAAAATTGGTCTTCTCTCTCTCTATAATATATATAATTACTTGCAACGTCAGGAAAAGGACGTAACATTCCTAATTGAATCCGGGAAGGTGTTTTTTTATCGTAATTGGTAGTGTATGATGCAATGGAATAACCTCCCTGTGTGGGTAATAATCCTATAGTAAAGTATATACAGTTACCAAAAAAGGTATTGCGATAACTATTGATACAACATTAATAATACTAATATGACCAGATAGTTGCATTCTGAACTCATTTCTATCCTAACAATATGTGGTGTAATTTATCACATGTGAACTATATATATATATATATATATATATATCTGTATGTCATCTAATTTATCATATGTGAACTATATATATATCTGTATGTCATCTGTGCATTTAAATTATGTTATAACATCAATATATATAACTCAAACATACTGTACATACGTAGGTGGAAATGAAGCGAACTTATGTTGTCGACTGTACACATGGTAGCTACTGTAGACTGGAGTGCCTTTGATTGATTCCTCCTCCAAAGTATGCCAGGAAACAGGACCGGGTGAACACAAATATTGGCAGGCCTGTACAGTGGCTTGGAATAATTTGGAGGAATCATTTTTGCTCCAAATTTACCTCCTTTCCCTTATCTTACTACACTTATTATTTTTGTATTATTGTATTGTTTATATAAGATACAAACGAACCAAACTTAACAAAGACCTCCGTATAAAAGATGAAATAGAAAACAAGAAATACATGGCTTAAGATTGTGATTATTATTATTATTATTATTATTATTATTATTATTATAGTTGTTGAGTGAGTAGGAATTATGATGAACCATTGTGCTTGATATAATTTTTAAATGGGTAGATATTATATAGTATATGGGGTTTATTATTGTGTTTATTATATTGATTGTGTTTGTCTGTCTGACCTACATTGTGTGTTACTCTATAGATGGTCACCTATAATTCATACCCCTTCCTTCCACCCCCTTCCTTCCACCACCACCTCCACCAGTCACTCCCCCCTCCTTTTTCTAAATCACCTGTATACCTCCCCTCTCCCTCTTCTACTTCTTCCCCTTTCCCCTCCTCCTCCACCAGTCACTCCCCCTCCTCCTCCTCCTCCTCCTCCACCTCCAGTCACTCCCCCCCCCCCAGTCTCACCCACGGGAACTGGATTAGTGACCTTGACCAGTCTCTGTACCCAGTCAGTCTTTTATCCCCCAAATCTATCTATATATACTGACTGCCTTCATCTCTCCAGCCATCCCTACATCTCTCCATCCTTCCCTCCGTTTTTCTATGCCTCCATCTCTCTCGCCATCCCCTCCCTCATGACCTTTCTCTCTCTCTCTCTCTCTCTCTCTCTCTCTCTCTCTCTCTCTCTCTCTCTCTCTCTCTCTCTCTCTCCATCTCCTTTCCTTATCACTAATTTTGTTGTTTCCTTCCTTCCGTCACCTTTTTCTCTCCCTCCCTCTCTCTCCTCTCTCTCTCTCTCTCTCTGTGTGTGTACCTCCTTCTCCTCCTCCCTCTATCCATCACATCCACTCTTTATTTCCCATCTACACTATATATAGGACCTGTACTACCACCACTGTAACTTTCTCCTTTCCCATTTCCCTTCCCTCTCGACCACCATGCAGTTTGCCACCCTCTCATTATTATTATTTTTGTTTTCACTGTCTCGTCCCTCTACCTCTGTGTGTGTGAATTCTGTTGGCTGCACCTTCTTCCCTTCTTCCAGATCTTAATTCCTACTTTATGTATCTCCACCTTTTTCTCTGTCTCCTTTATATCCACTTTTTTTTTTATCTCCACTTTTCTCTCTCTCCTTTATATCCACTTTTTTTTCATCTCCACTTTTCTTCTCGTTCCTTCCTCCAGACCTTCCAAGTTTATCTCCACTTTTCTCCTCTCTCTTTCTCTCCAATTTTCTCCTCTCCACTCTTCTTCTCCTGGTCATTTTCCTCCCACATTTCTCTACCTCTTTCCTTCCTTCAATCCTTCCTATATAATACCTACACTTTGTCTTCACATTTATCTAACTTATACATCTCTTCTTAATTCTCTCATTTACACATAATACCTCAGCTCAGCCTTCATCATTACCAATATACAAACATTTATACTTTACCCTGAATATCCAGTGACGTCCACATGTACAGTTGCCAAAAAAGGTATTGCGACAACTATTGATAGAACTTTAACTCTAGTAATATCCACAACTATTTGTATGGACTATAAGCATGTATAACAGAAGGAAAATATACATATCCTTCTGTCATACATACTTATAATCCCTACAAACAACTATGGATATTAACATATTTAAGTACCGGTACACGAGATGGATGGACGCGAATTTATGCTACCGACTGTACATAGTATCACCTTTACGGAAGTTATAAGTGTACGGAAATGGGCATCTGTTACTAGTCCGAAATTAATTAAAAGTCAATGAAGGTCTAAACTACTATTTTTTTTTTATTACCGGTATCATTAATTTTTTATTACTGGTATCATTTTTTTTTTATTACCGGTATAATTTTTTTTTTTATTACCGGTATCATTTTTCTTTTTTTATATTACCGGTATCATTATTTTTTTTTATTACCGGTATCATTATTTTTTTTTTTTTTTCCGGTATGACAGACGGTTAATTTTTAACAGTCAATATAATATCATATATCAGGTTCAAACTGGTCCTGTTGAATGTACTGAGGTGGAAGTAAGAGTAATAATAATAATAATAATAATAATAATAATAATAATAATAATAATAATAATAGTAATAAAAAAACAAGAGTAATAATAAAAAATAGTAATAAAAAATAACAAAACAAGAGTAATAATAATAATAATAATAAATAACAAAACAAGAGTACGGTAATAATAGTAATATAAAAAAACAAAAAAAAAACAAGAGTAAATCATAATGGTAAAATAATCTGGCACCGTGGAGAACTCGTATATACTGTACTGTTACGTCGGGAAACCTCGTAACTAAAGTGAGAATGAGGGAAATATTGGCTGGGACCGACTGACTGACTGACTGACTTGACAGAATTTCATGGTTTGTAAGTTTGGAAGGAGTCGTGAGTGTGTGTGTTGTGTGTGTGTGGGAGTTGTTGACCTGGGTAGCCTAACTTGGAAACGTTATTAATTTTGTAAAGGCCTATTGTGTGTGTGTGTGTGTGTGTGTGTGAGAGAGAGAGAGAGAGAGAGAGAGAGGAGAGAGAGAGGAGAGAGAGAGAGAGAGAGAGAGATAGAGAGAAATGAAGGGCAAGGGGAGAGATTGAGGGAGGGAGGGAGGGAGGAATATAGAGGGAAGGAGAAACGCAGAGAATAGAAGTGAATATGATTATAAGTTATAGATGGGTGTGATGTGATGAGTGTGAGAGTGCAATACATAATAATAAGTGTCTGAGTGTAAGGGAAGAAAGCCTTGAACAACAACACACACCAACCAACAGCCAGCCAGCCAGACCCACTCCACAAAAAACCCCATCACTATACTCGTTTCCTTGTTCACCTTCCTTCCTTTCAACTCATTCACCTTTTCTATACTATCCTTCTCCTACTCCTTTCACACCCACTTTTCTTTCCTTCCTTCCTTTCTTTCTACTCATTCACATTTTCTATACTCTCCTTCCCCTACTCTTTTCACAATACTCTCCTTTCCCTACTCCTTTCACACCTACTTTTCCTTCCTTCCTTTCTACGTATTCACCTTTTTTTATCCTCTCTCTCTCTCTTCCTTTTCTCCTTTCACACCTACTTTTGTTTCCTTCCTTCAACGTATTCACCTTGTTTTTTATCCTCTCTCTCTCTCTCTCTCTCTCTCTCTCTCTCTCTCTCTCTCTCTCTCTCTCTCTCTCTCTCTCTCTCTCTTTCCTCTTTCCTTCCACACCTCTCTCTCTCTTTCCTCTTTCCTTCCACACCCACTGTGAGTTCTTTCTCCCTTCCTCTATCTTCATTCACCATTTCTATCCTTTCCCTCACTTTTCTTTTCTCCCTTTCCTCTATTTGCACACTCACTTCATGTATATTACCTCTCCTTCTCTCTCTTCCACACTCACTCCTCCTCCTCCTCCTCCTCTTTCCTCACACTCCTCCTCCTTCTCCCTCACACTCCTCCTCCTCCTCCCTCACACTTACTCATCCTCCTCCTCTCCCTCACACTCCTCCTCCTCTCCCTCACACTCTTCCTCCTCCTCCTTCTCTTCTCCCTGTCCTTCATATTCTTCTATTTCTCTTTCTGCTTCTCCTAATTCTAGTTCTACTGGAGCCTGTATTATCATCATTATTATTTTTATTTTTATATTAATTTCTTGTTTCCTTTTTTTTTTTTTTTTTTTTGTATTCTTGTGCCCTCTTCCTGTTCTCCAAGTCGTGTTCGTATAAGTCATGATGAATTCTATTTCCTCTTCCTCTCTGTCTGTAATTACACTTTTTTTTTTTTTTGCTATTCCTCTACAATTATGACCAGCTCCTCTTCTTTTTTTTTTTTTTTTTTATTTTTTTTTTGCTTTTTCGGGGATGTTTCAGTTCCTCATCATTGTCGTTCTTCCGTCCTCTATTCCACGTATTTCTGTTTTTTTTTTCCACAACACATGCATTCACGTTTTCCTTTTCATGTCCTTTCCTTCATCATCATCATCATTATTAATCCTACGTTCACTTCTTTTTCATCATCTTCATCATCATCATCATTATTCCTACACATTCACTTCCTTTTTCATCATCATCATCATCATTATTCCTACACATTCACTTAATTTTCATCTTCCTTCATCCTCCTCATTATTAATCCTTCTCTTCCTCTTCTATTGTATTTCTTTTTCTTTTTATTTGTTTCGTACACTATCTAACTATTTTTTTTCTTTTTTCGTCACTATAAATCTCTCTTCCTGAGTTTCAGTTCATTTGTTTCCTCTTTACGCTTCTTCCCTTCTTTTCCTCTTTTTATTACACATTTTCCCATTTATTCGTTTACTGGTAGTCCTCCCCCTCTCCCCCCCCCCAACCTCTCACTCATTCTCTCTCTCTCTCTCTCTCTCTCTCTCTCTCTCTCTCTCTCTCTCTCTCTCTCTCTCTCTCTCACTGCCCATTTTTTGTTCCCATCTTGCCCCTTTGGTTTTCAATTAATGGAATGCTGCAGTAAAAAGCAACAACCTTACTTTACTTGCCTATACCGTACTGTACCTTCCTTTACTTGCCTATACCTTACTGTACCTTCCTTTACTTGCCTATACTGTACTGTATCTACCTTTACTTGCCTATACTGTACTGTATCTACCTTTACTTGCCTATACCGTACTGTACCTTCCTTTACTTGCCTATACCGTACTGTACCTTCCTTTACTTGCCTATACCTTACTGTACCTTCCTTTACTTGCCTATTATACCGTACTGTACCTTCCTTTACTTGCCTATTATACCGTACTGTACCTTCCTTTACTTGCCTATACCGTACTGTACTGACTATATATATAAAATGCACTGGAGGGATTCATAACCTATAATAATATGACCTAACGACCTTGAATCATTTACAGGAGATTTACAGTTAACTTATTATTAACATGACTATAATCTGGTTATGCTTGGGTGCGTCTGGACTCTGTTTAATTAATTAAGGGGGGGAGGGGAGGGGAGTTTTGTGTTGTTGGTCATTCTGGAGCAACTGAATCCTCCACAAACTAACTATTCCAAGCAACAGAACACTATCATTATTATTATTATTATTATTATTATTTATTTTTGCTCTTCTGGTCCTGTTTCCTAGCATACTTTGGAGGAATGAAGACACTCCATTGTATAAAAAAAGGATTGCCATCTTAAGAGAACTTCCACATAATAAGACACCACTATCGATTTTATAAAAGAGGTAAAAGTTTCCATCTTTTTGTAATTATTAAAAAAAAAGTGTCATTCTATTTATGTTTTTCTGGTCACATTCATATATTATAATGTTCTGGTAACACTGTTATTTTATGATATTTAGTCACACGTATATATTATATGTTCTGGTAACATTTGTTATTTTATTATATTTAGTCACACGTGTATAATATAATATTCTGGTGTTATTTTATTATATTTAGTCACGTGTATAATATAATATTCTGGTGTTATTTTATTATATTTAGTCACACACGTTGATAATATTTTTTAGTAACACGAATAAGTATAGTTGTCTTGTCACATGTAGGCTACGTTATGTTACTTTCTAGTTTACACACATTTGTTATAATTTTCTGGTTACCGGTACGCTATTTTATATAATATTTCTTGTCACACGCATGTTATTATTTTTTTTGTCACACACATAATGTTATTTCTCAGTTCCACGTATTTTCTATAGTAACACGAATAAACTGTACATTTTTTTTCTCGTTAGACGCATTATGTTACTTTCTCGTTACAAAAATGTGGTTATTTGTAAGTTATTTAGTCACACGCACATGTTTTCATCTTCTAGTCACACGCACGTTATTTTTTCTAGTCACACGCACATGTTATTTTTTCGTCACACGAACAATTATTTTCCTAGTCACACGCACATCTATTTTCCTAGTCACACGCACATCTATTTTCTTAGTCACACACACACATAGGTATCTTGTTATTTAGTCTTGTCTCGTGTTGTGTTGTGTTGTGTTGTGTTGTGTTGTGTTGTGTCGTGTTGTGTTGTGTTGTGTTGTGTTGTGTCGTGTCGTGTTGTGTTGTGTTGTGTCGTGTTGTGTTGTGTTGTGTTGTGTTGTGTCGTGTTGTGTTGTGTTGTGTTGTCTCGTGTTGTGTCGTGTTGTGTTGTGTTGTGTTTTGTTGTGTTGTGTCGTGAGAAACTTTGCAGGAATTTCTCACGTCTGACGCACTTTGATTACCTGTGAATACTTCGTCAGGGCAAGGTGTTATTAGAGAGAGAGAGAGAGAGAGAGAGAGAGAGAGAGAGAGAGAGAGAGAGAGAGAGAGAGAGAGAGAGAGACGCAAGTACATATAATCAATTAACTTTTCCAATGTTGACAATAAGGGTGAAGTTAGGTCAACCCTGCATAGTGAAATGACCTGGTTCACTCCCCAAGATTTTACAACTAACCTAACCTAACCTAACTTGCCCTAACCTAAACTAACCTAAACTAAACTAACCTAAACTAAACTAACCTAACACAACCTAAACTAAACTAACCTAACCTAACCTAACACAACCTAAACTAAACTAACCTAACCTAACCTAACACAACATAACATAATGGAGATATTTATAGCGTATATTCCACGTGAAGGAATTATAATATACATCTTGACGACAATACAATACAAATTTACCCTTTTGTATATATATATTGTTATGTATGTATTGTAGTCTGGTATATCGTTGTATGTATTGTAGTCTCGTATATCGTTTATGTACCTATGAAAACTTAATGATATAATACGGTTTATAAATGGAGTCGTGATTACGGAGGTGGAAGTAACGAGTGAGTGAGTGAGTGAGTGAGTGTGCGAGTGAGTGAGTGAGTGAGTGAGTGTGAGTGAGTGAGTGAGTGAGTGTGTGAGTGAGTGAGTGTGTGAGTGAGTGAGTGTGCGAGTGAGTGAGGGAAGTAATGACACACCACCTCGCTACACTATAATATACTAAGAGACAAAACCACCTTTATAACCAGGAAGTTAGTTGGGTCTCTTAAAAGGTCAACTCATAAACAGAGAAAAGAAGGTAATCCGTAAGATGATGACAACACACATACACACACACACACACACACACACAGAGAGAGAGAGAGAGAGAGAGAGAGAGAGAGAGAGAGAGAGAGAGAGAGAGAGAGAGAGAGAGAGAGAGATGCGTGATGACACCAACACCTCAAACACACACAGAGAGAGAGAGAGAGAGAGAGAGAGAGAGAGAGAGAGAGAGAGAGAGAGAGAGAGGAGTTATGACACCACCCCCTCATACACCCAACAGTTAAACTCGTCACCCCAAACAACTTGAGGGAAACTATACTGAGGCTGTAAGGGGTGGCAAGGGCAACACGAGCTATATAGTCTGTTCAAAACTTGTGTTCCGCTGGCCTCTTATGCTTAGATAGATAGAAATAGATAGATAGATAGATAGAAATAGAGACAGAGATAGATAGAAATAGATATAGATATAAAGATATAGATAGAAATAGACATATAGATAGAGGAAAATGGAACACAAGTTTTGAACAGAGTATAGGTGGCAACAGGTAAAGGAAAAAAACCACAACAAATAGTGGAAAGAAGAGAGAATAACAATGGTTGAAAAGAGGGACAAAGAGTTGGGAAGAGGTAGAAGGAACAAGAGGTGGCAACAAGTAAAGGAAAAAAATAATATATATATATAGAGAGGGAAGAAGAGAGAAGAACAATGGTTGAGAAGAGGACACACACACACACACACACACACACACACACACACACACACACACACACACACTTCCTGTACTGAGATACGAAGGCAAATTGCAAACCTTTTAGAGACCAGCTCACGGTATGCAATCAGACGCACCAAGGGAAAATATTTTGTCTTACAGGTGTCCAAGGTTCCCCAGCGGTACACTACCACTACTACCACTACTACCACCCACCTGTCCCACCACTACTACCCACCTGTCCCATCACCACCCACCTTTCCCAACACTACCACCACTACCACTACCACAACATACCGTAAGCACCACTACCATTACCACCACCACCAGCAACACCACTACCACTACCACCACTACCCACCTGTCCCACCACCAACACCACTACCACTATCAGCACCACCACTACCACAACATACCGTAAGCACCACTACCACCAGCAACACCACTATCACCACCATCACCATTACCACTACCAGCAACAACACCACTACCACTACCACTACCACCTCCAGACAAGTTCTTATACCATGTGCTTGACTCAGTAGCCAGTCGAGGAGTCCTGTTTACTTGAGGGAGCGAGCCACTACCACCACTACTACCACTACCAACACCACTATAACACCACTTTGATTGACAAGATTACACACACACACACACACACACACATGGGCACAGAGGCTGAGTGAGGCAGGTAAACTAACTGTGAACTCGCGGAAGTGTCCCAATGGAAGGGGAAAACTGTAAACAAAACCTTCATTGACACTTTGGCCCCACAACAACAACAACAACAACAAAAAGAACAATATCACAGTACAGTATAGTATATATAGTTTCCATGTCACTACGTACACTTATTTCACTTGACTCAGAAAAAAGAAATGAAGTTAAGAGGAGATTTTTTGTTGGTGAATTGGACGGTCTCTTCTAATTCCTTCAAACTGTGTCACGAAACTGATTTCCTATTAGTACCACTGATAGAGTTTGATATATATAAAGTTTGCAGGAATAAGAGACCATCCAATTTACCAAAATAAGATAATCTCCCCTTTTAAATTATTACCCTGTGTTTCAGACTATTAATAATATAAGGGTAGAGTTGTTGTTGTAGTCTGACCCCCTGACGTGAGGTAAAGAGCCCACTGGTACCGGCACGTCCTCTCACTACCACCACCTCCTTCACTCTGTCCTTCCTCCTGACATTTGAAATCCAGAGAGCCTGACCTTGCGCCCCTCCTCCCTCCCTCCCTCTATACACCACCACCACCACTACTCCTCCCTCTATCTCCATCCTCCCTTCTTCCTCCTCACAGTCCCTCCCTTCCTCCCCCTCCAGTTTCTCCCTTCCTCCTCTCCTCCAGTCAGTACATCCATCCATCCATCCATCTCTCCTTCCCTCCACACCCTTATACCCACATACCCACCACATCCCTATATAGTACCCATTAACACGTCCCCTTACCGACTGACCAGCAATCCTTCCATCCACTAACTCTCCTATCCACCTACTTGTCTATCCAGTCACTATGTATATCATCCTATTTTCCTATTTTCTTCCATTTCTTCTCCATGTATTCCTATTTCCCTATTTTCTTCCATTTCTTCTCCATGTATTCTTTTCCTAAAATATTTACATTTTTCCTGAGTCTCGATTCTTCATATTCTTGGAGTTTTTCTACTTCTCTTTTCTCTCATTGGCTTCATCCATTCTTCCTTCCTACCTAACCTCTTTTTCTTCCATGTCTCTTCCCCTGTCATATCCTTTCCCTATTTTATTTTATTCATTCTTTCCTTCTTCCTTTCTACTTAACTTCTTTCCCCCCACGTCTCTTCCCCTTTCATATCCTCTTCCTCTTTTTCTTTTAATTGCTTCATTCTATTGCTTCCTATTTCCTCCTAACCTCAACTTCTCTCCCACCCATCATTTCCTTCCCTCTCCCTAACTTTTGCTCTTTCACACTGACTTATCCCTTCTCCCTTATAGAAGCCCTGTGACCACCTAACCCTCCTCTCCTTCCTTGTCCATTTCCTTTTCTTCATTTCCTCTTCTCCGTCTCCACACCCACCATCTATCTATCTCCTTTTCCTCCCTTACCACCTAGTTTCCACAATTTTCTAATATCAGACTTGGGGACTTTTCTTGCCTTTTTTTGTGAACTTTATGAAGGCAGAGACTACTGTAGTGATAATATTTACCCTCGTCGAGTGATGATATAGTTACTATCTATTATCATCACTAGTAGCCAGGAAGAGAGATTGTTTCGTCTAACACTCTTCCTCTGTCATGACTTAAGGGTTTAAACACAACAGGGTCAGGATGTGAAGGGAATTCGTGGTCACCTCAACAGGGAAACCACACCATGCAGACAATAAGTAGAGGTACGGTATATATGTATGTATATATATATATATATATATATATATATATATATATATATATATATATATATATATATATATATATATATAATTAATCTGCAAAATAACACGAGAAAATTTATAGACGAGACAGACAGCAAACATTTCTAAGGATGTAACTCGTACACGAAATTTCTCACTGTGTGTCTGAGGATTGTAACATACCAAAGTATTTATTTACCGTCTCGCCTACGGTTTTTCCTTCAGGCATTTTACATACATATCCCACGCACGATGAAGTGACGTTTCTACACATCAAATATCAGATAAATCAATATATAAAAAGATATTCCATCAGTTATATATATAAATGGTATAGTGAATTATTGTCAAAGCCTCAACACACGTCACGTTCTAGGAAGCATCGATAGGTTTGTGTACATTTCCTAGGACGATATTACATCACCAAGGTTTCCTAATGGGGCTGGATACTGGTGTGTCCGTGTTGCACAAGGGGGTCGAACTCTGAGGTGTGTCTGTGTGTGTGTGTGTGTGTGTGTGTGTGTGTGTGTGTGTGTGTGTGTGTGTGTGTGTGTGTGTGTGTGTGTGTGTGTGTGTGTGTGTGTGTGTGTGTGTGTGTGTGTGTGTGTGTGTGTGTGTGTAAACTGGTAAGAAGAGAGACAAACCAGTAACAGTAACAACCAGTTTTAACCATTTCTACTTGAAAGAAATGTTGCATATTTGATCATTCCAGCTAAAGTTAAGAATAAACAATGAAATTAATGGTCATAAACTGATAACCTAATAACGCCTAAAGTGTGTAATTTCCCTGTAACCCAAATGTTCTTGTTTATACATGCAGATATCAAAATATATATGTGTTGTCCATGAGGCTCAAGAAACAAGTGAATAAGACTGGTGGCGTGGTTAGTGTTGGAGGAAGTCTTGGTGACGAGCATCATACTACTGGTCACGAACCCTGCCCAGTAATAACTACTTAAGTCTGCTTTACGAGCCAAGGAAGCTATAATAAACCTTGTCTCCATATAATGTTTATATATATTCTCCTGTATACTCTATACCACAACACTTCCTCACCTCTATACTGTACGCTATACACCACAACACTTCCTCACCTCTCTATTATACACTACACTTCCTCACCTCTACCTTACAATATACACCACAACACTTCCTCACCTCTCTACTATACACTACACTTCCTCACCTCTACCTTACACTATACACCACAACACTTCCTCACCTCTCTACTATACACTACACTTCCTCACCTCTATACTGTACACTATACACCACAACACTTCCTTACATTTCCTCTGTTGTATACCACAAACCCTTGGTATGCAAACCACATCTATTCACAACACAGCAAACCCACACATTGACCATGGAGGCACAACAACAACAACAATTACAAAGTTCTTAAAGGGAGAGTACAGTGTTGTTAAATTTGGAGTAACTGAATCCTCCAAACTACTCCAAGCAACAGAACACCATTATTTTTGCTCCTCTGCTTCTGTTACCTGACATATTTTGGAGGAATCAAGGCACTCCAATGTACCAAAAGTATACTATCCCCTAAAAGAGATAGTATATTTTAGGGGTTACATTAGAGCATCTTGATTCCTCCATAGTATGACAGGAAACAGGACCATGAAGATGAATAACAACAAATAATGGTGCCCGTGTATGTTGCTTGGAATAGTTTGTAGGAATCATTTACTCCAGATTTAATTAACCACGACCACTGGGACATTCTCATACACGATTCAAGTCACACCCCAAAAAATAGTTCACGGTCTACCAATACCGTATGAATAAATAACACGTAATTACCTTTACATAAGAATTAACACAAGGCTTAAAGCTCTCCACGGGCCACAACAAAGCTATAATGAGAGAGAGAGAGAGAGAGAGAGAGAGAGAGAGAGAGAGAGAGAGAGAGAGAGAGAGAGAGAGAGAATTTGGCCACTTTGTCGTCACGTATAAAACCTTTCATGTCCCTTGAGTCAAATAGAACCCATCTATGAGTCTCGTGTGTGTGTGTGTGTGTGTGTGTGTGTGTGTGTGTGTGTGTGTGTGTGTGTGTGTGTGTGTGTGCGTGTGTGTGTGTGTGTGTTAGGAATAATACAAAATAAAAATGTATTATTATATTTTCTATCCATTTACGTGGTTCATATACACAGAAATTATACTACCCTGGAATGTAAGGAATCCACAACAACGTATAGGTAAGCAGGAAGAATATAATAATTATTTCGCTTACCCTCACCACACCCAGAGTACACACACACACACACACACACACACACACACACACACACACACACACACACACACACACACACACACACACACACACACACACACACACACACAGGCTCTGACGTCATTTCAGATAGCCTTGAGGGGGAGAAGTCAATATGTAGATACTTCAAACACAAGGTATGAAAAGTCACTCCAATCATTTAAACACACCTGTACTTTAGACCGTGAACGAAACTATAATGACATGATAATGAAGTAGGATCAATGAATAAATAAGTAATATTTATGTGGCCTCGTTGTTGTAATCCTCAGTTAATATATTAATTTCTAAACATTCGAAATACAGAAAAAAAAACATGCATTTAACTTATCTTTTAGAGGTGAGGCAGATGAAATTTCTCTCATGGGATACCTGTACTAATTATACAGATTTTAGTGTCACATTTGTTATCCTAAACATATTTTGGTAGAACTGGTGTATGGGACCTCATTGACAGTTTGAGAAGGGTAGGCTAAGCGTACCCCATTACCCACATCCTATTGAAAAGACGACCCCCTCTTTCACAGTTCCCACAACACAACACAACACTTCACTTCACTTCACTGCCTAAATGGGACGGTATACTTTTGGTACATTGGAGTGTCTTGATTTCTCTACAGTCCTACTGAAAAGACGACCCCCTCTTTCACAGTTCTCACAACACAACACCTCACCACACTTCACTTCACTGCCTTAATGGGACGGTATACTTTTGTTACATTGGAGTGCCTTGATTTCTCTAAAGTAAGCTATGTCAGGGAACAGAACCAGAGGAACAATAATACAGCTGCTTGAAATAGTTTGGACGAATAATTTGCTACGGATTGACCACCACTGTACACACAACCAACCCCCTTAGCGTTTACGAGTTCCAGCACAACATGTATTCATTGTGATGATGATGATGATGATGATATTAACTACACACGTAACCTGAACACACTCGAAATAATATACAGTATACGACAGTAAATAAAACATATATAAATCTCTGTGTTGAATTGTGGCAAGAGGTGAACCAACAGTCTGAGGTAACCGGAGATAAAAACACTCGTATTGTTGACGATTGTGTGGTACTGATACGATGACTCAATACACACACTACTGAATTACTGATACGATGACTCAATACACACACTACCGAGCCGTCGTTGACACCATGAATGATGTTCTTGCCTACAACACTGAGTCAGCAGCCACGTCGAGGGAGTGAATGAGTGAGTGAGAGTTGAATAGCTACCTACCTACCACCATCACCATTACTATTACCATCACCATCTGCTGTAAAACGCTCCTATGTTTTCACTCTATCTTTATGTCCCGTAATGGCAGAATAACACTACATTCACGCTATACATTACTTTCAACAAACTTTCTTCACAGTTGTAAGGGATAAACAACATTTTCAACATTTACCGCTCTGGGATATTCTAAGGAGGCTTTTTTTTTTTTTTTTTTATGCTTCCTGGTTAGTGATGGACATTTATTTTTTAGGATAGAAATGTGCAAAGTAGTAACATTTACACAGTAATTAATAATATGTATACAATATTGCTGTATATATCTTAAAATATTCATCTGGAGAGATTATTTACCACACGGATATATCCTTACGTAATTCTTTTAATTATCATTTTAATTTCTTTTTATTTTGGGCACTTCTTTTTATTTTGGGCATTTCTTTTTATTTGGGGCATTTCTTTTTATTTGGGGCATTTCTTTTTATTTTGGGCATTTCTTTTTATTTTGGGCATTTCTTTTTATTTGGGGCATTTCTTTTTATTTTAGTCATTTCTTTTTATTTTGGGCCCATGTAGCCGCCAACCCCGTCAAATGAAGGAAGGAAGTGAAGTGCGACACAACTAAACCTCCTCCAGGTAATTCCAGCCTGACTCGCAGAATTCCTCGCTTCCTCAGACCACGTCATTCGTTCTTCCTTCATATATATTCTTCCTCCCTTAACATTTCATTTCATCTTTACTCGTATAATCTTCCATTCTTCCTACTCCATCCTTTCTCATATTTCTTTTCACTCATTTATATTTTCTCATCATTCCCTTTTCTTCATATATATTTTCACTCATTCTTTTCACCTCTCCTTCTCCATTCCTCTTCTCACGTCATTCTATAACTAATGCAGACCTTGCGTCCCCTAAAGTATTGAAAAGAGGACACACACACACACACAAATGAAGGGAAGAAAAGAGACAAACTGAGAGAGAGAGAGAGAGAGAAAAAAAAAAGATAGAATCAGCACTGTGAGGAATGACATACCAAGGAAAAGTCCCAAATAGAGATAGGATCAGACAACTTGGTGGTTCAAGGTGAAGACAATTTCCAAGGCAGGGTGACCGAGGCTAAATAACAAACCTAAGCCATGGCATCGTGACCAAGACTTCATAGTTTCCCCTTCAACAAAATCTCGATCGATCGTTTTCTATGCACGATCAATTAATGAAGCGAATTTTCTCTGCCATGTCAATTATTACAGCAAAGTATTACTCCTGAACACGTATGATTACGTTATACAAGTAAAATGATTACAGACTCACCTCAGTGATTACACACCCAAACCTACATTGCGAGAAATGAACAAAAACATGAAAACTCCTTTCTAAAATTAAAACAGGTTTATATATATATATATATATATATATATATATATATATATATATATATATATATATATATATATATATATATATATATATATATATATATATATATAAAATATCATTGAAATCCTTGTGCTGTTATAGTATATTATTATTTATAAGTGCACAAGGAATTTAAGGACACTAATATACAATATATTTGGTTAGTATTAATCCAATATTCACAAAACACAAGTAAACACAACAAACTCAAAGTATTCAGGGATTAATTACAACCGTTTAAAATTCCATACGTTCAACATCTGACCCTATAAGATGGTAAGATTCCTATTATATCCCAAGTTTTTACTATCGTGTGTGTGTATAACAACTGCTGTATGACCCTCAATGTAGAGTACAAGGTCACACACATTAAGGTACTGTACTGTACTGTATATACTTCACCATCGATCCACTGCGTCATAATTATAAAGGAGAAGCAAGTTAATACATTTTAGATGAAGCTAAGCAGGTTGTGTTTGGCAGGTGTAATGTAACGTAATAGTAGTGCAAATAAGTGTGTGTTTTTCCTTATGTACGCTGCCTGTATGTGTATATGTGTGAGTGTGTGCGTGTGTGATGGAGTATAAATGTAAACACGTGACACAATTAACAATAACCTTGACATTCCTACCGTCCACCTCATCATATAAATTACACTGTCCTCCCTTCCTTCCTCCCCCCCTTCCCCCTTCCCTAACTTCCCTCCCTTCCTTCCAGTTCCTCCCTTGCCTCCTCAGTACCGGTACTCCCTCCCTTCCTTCCTACCTGTCCCCCCCCTTCCTCCCTGGTTTCCTCCCTCCTACCCACTCAAGCACTCCTCCCTTCCTCACTGTCCCCTCTCTCTCGTTCCCTCCCTTTCTTACTCCTTCCTTGCATTCCTCTCTTCCTCCTTCCTTCCAGTTTACTCTTCTTTTCGTCTCTTCCTCTCATTCTTATTGCTAGTCATTTTTATCACCTTCATTCCTTCCTTCTCCTCCTTCCTCTTTCTTTTCCTTCCCTCGTTCTTCCTCTCTCCTCACGTCAACTATTCGATTTGCTAATGCATGTATCCTCTAATCGTGTTTGGTGTTGTTGTGGTGGTAGCCTAGTGGTGGATAATGTCGATATTAACGGCACTACACCCCATCAGTCACTACACACACACACACACACACATCATGAGTTACTACACACAAACACACACATCAGTGACTACACACACACACACACACACACGTCATGAGCACACATACCATCAGTGACTACACACACACACACACGTCATGAGTTACTACCCACATACACACACACACCATCGGTGACTACACACACACACACACCTACACCCACACACACACACACAGTTCAACTTCCTATGTTATGTCTCCCCTGCATAAAGGTCATGTTGTTGTTATCAAGTGACATACAGATATGAGACGAGGTCATTCACTACGTCACACAAACAGACCACCAAACATATACACTTCTTAAGGGTATATATATAAAAATTATGTATAGAGTGTTGACAAAATCGGAGCATATTATATCCTCCTAACTATTCCAGGCAACAGGTCACCATTATTTTTGTTAATTTGGACCAAAGAAATGAGAGAGGGGATGGGAGGAGTGGGGAAGGAGAAGGAAGTGATGGGTTGGGGAGGGGACTGAAGGAAGGGCTGGGGATGGGGATGGGGATGGGGGTATACAGGCTATATAAGAAGTGAGGGTTCAGGGAGCGACCTTGAACATAAAACGTTAAATATTGTCTTCCTGATGTTTGGACCGGACACACACACACACACTACACTTTACAACTTGTGAGGAGTAAAATATATATATTTTATAAGTTGCATACACACACACACAGACACACACACACACACACACACACACTACACTTTACAACTTTAGGAGGATTTTGTTGTTTTTCTTTTTAAGACAATGGAGCTAAGGAAATTGTCCAGGCTTCCTCCAGCCAAGGATTCGAACCTTGGAGTCTCTCGCTTAAGGGACCCTGTGATGTAGTCAGAAAATTGGAGATAAATGAGTCCTTCAAATATTGCCACGAAGCACTACCTATATGGAAGGAGCTTGTTTCGTGGCATGGTTAGGAGGAATCAGTAGCCTCCATTTTTCATACACGATCACAGGGCCCTTAACAGACGAGTACAGTGTACAAGTTTCTCGTCTACCTTTATCCTATGTTTTCACCTACTGTAGAATTATATTACATTCACTTACATACAGTACATACATACATACACACACACGACAATACATACTGTACATACATACATACGACAATATCCAGGGGTACTTCGAGTAACCTGATGGAGTATTAATGAAACGAGCTCTTAAAAATATATATATATATGTGAAAGAGGGTAAGAGTTGCAATTGATTCACTGGTATTATGTGAGATGATTCGAAACTTTGACTAACAAGATCTGGATACCTATTATGACTCGTGTCTGTACAGTCACGAGCACTAATAAGTATACAGCTCTGTTTGAAGCTTCAAAAAGTCTCAAATCACCAACAAACTCATTCCAATGGAGATCTTATTGCGCATTTATTATTGTCTCTATGTATTCGAAGCACACCTGGATACTTATTATTTCTCGTGACTGTACATACATACATGATCTAAAATGCAGATAATGACAAATAATGGTGTTTATAAAGAGAATGGATGGTTTGGCGAGTTCTGCTTCCCTTGCTCTGAAACTATTTATTTACTCACTGTGAAATATTTCCCATATAAAAATGACAGCGTAAACCAACTATTAAAACAAAAAATTATACGTTTAAATGAATTATCAAGAAATATTCACATAAATAATTCATGTTTCTGACTCGTGTTCAACTTTAAAAGACAACATCATTTTATGTTTTTTTTTTTTTTTTCAGCCATGACTGTCCCGCCCTCACCACCCCCACCACAGCTACCACCCCCACTCCATCACTCCCCCTTCCCTCCCTACCAACCCAAACATCACCCCCACCTTCCCATCCACCCATCAGCCACCACCCCACCCACCCCACAAACCAAAAACCACCCCCTACCTCCCCATCAACCACCATCATCTCTACCTCCACCACCTCCCCACCCACCACCATAATCACCAACCAACCACACCACCACCACCTCCATTACCACCATCTCTACCTCCACCACCTACCCACCCACCCAACCATCACCTCCACCTACCCACCCACACAACCACACCACCTCCACCTACCCACCCACCCAACCATCACCACCACCACCTCCCCCAACCAACCAACCACACCACCACCACCACCACCTCCCCCACCATCACCAACCACCATCAGCGCCACACAATCAATCACAAACTATCAATCAACTCATCAGTCGCTTCAAACATTCATCCTCGACCCTGAAACAATGCAGCTGCAAAACAATACTCGGATTAATTAATTCTTTGATACACGGTAGACTCACATGCGCGTCACAACACATTTCACTTTAGTTGTGTTTCATTATGAGTTAAAGGGGTTATTTATTTATTTATACTTTTTTTGCTACTACATTGGAGGCACCTTGATTCCTCCAAAGTATGCCACCAGGAAACAAACACAGGGCTATATATAGACTAACAAAAATAACTAACTGTGACCTGTTGCTTAATTGGAATAGTTAGGTGGAATCAGTTGCTCCAGATTTATCCTACCAACATTGTGCTATCCCCTTAAAAAGTTGACCCTTCATTACAGCCTTATGTTGTTAACCTTCCTATATAAATCATACAGTACAATAAACCTTAATGCCCCGTTTTAATAAAGAGAGGTAGGCATTAAATAAAGAGTTAATGTTTTAGGTTATAACTGGCGCCAATATATAAAATAATATTATGCGTGATATTCCTTGGCCCTGTGTGTACTGGTGGCCTGCAAAATACGACCTATAAAAAGCAGGATGGTACCCTTGTTGTTGTGAAAGTTGGGACCATCCCGGGGGCAGGACGGGCAGTTGTGCAAGAGTCCCCAGTCCCCTGTCCACTACTACCTCTACCACCACTACCACTACTACCTCTACCTCTACCACTACTACCTCTACCACCACTACCACTAATTTATACCACCATTACCACTATATACAGCTCTTACTACCAACAACACTATCTATAAGCACTATATTATACCACCACTACTACTATATTGTACCACCACCACTACTACCACTACCATTACCATTACCACCATCACTATAAACACACCATCATACCACTAAGAAATAAAAAAACGAGTGAAGGACGGGGATACATACACACACACACACACACACACAGTCAGTCGCTACAGGAAATTCCCAAGTGGATGTTAGGCGTCTGGAACACCTTATTTTCTCAGGAGGTGGCGCCACAACCGCTTCTTCCACAGATGGGAAAGTGGATTTTAACCCCCATACCAAACACATGACTCACAGCTACTGTATATACCGGTACCGTAGTTAGTAAAATGATCTGAATATTAAGTACCGTACTGCCTTATTGGGAAATGGGAAGGTTACTGACTGACACCCGTAGTTTTAAAAAATTTGAGGGCCCTTACTGGAGCTCTATGAACCCTCCAAATAATCCAGGCCACAAAACGCTTCAGTGTTTCGAATAGGGAATCTACATGTTGCCTGGAGTAGTTTGGAGAATTCATAGAGCTCCAGTAATTAGGGTCCTCAAATGTTTTAAAACTACGGGTGTGATTCCTCCAAACTATGCAAGGAAACAGGCTGAACCTCTACCATGTGGAATTATACAGGGGATGTGTTTCATAGCCGAGTTTGGAGGCCTATATTCACTCCACATTGACCGCAAAAGGTTGATTTTCTTAGATCCTGTACTATATATTCATGGCTAAATCATACACACTTAAAAAATTAGGAATAAAATGAGTACTATATTATCATACTCTATTATTAAATCTCTCACACTGATAAGATAAATATAATGACTTGTAGTTGTTAGTTAGTTATGTTACGAGTACATGAATTATATCTGCAATGCGACTATAACGGCGACACACACACACACACACACACACACACACACACACACACACACACACACACACACACACACACACACACACACACACACACACACACACACACACACACACACACACACACACACACACACACACACACACACACACACACACACACACACACACACACACACACACACACACACACACACACACACACACACACACACACACACACACACACACACACACACACACACACACACACACACACACACACACACACACACACACACACACACACACACACACACACACACACACACACACACACACACACACACACACACACACACACACACACACACACACACACACACACACACACACACACACACACACACACACACACACACACACACACACACACACACACACACACACACACACACACACACACACACACACACACACACACACACACACACACACACACACACACACACACACACACACACACACACACACACACACACACACACACACACACACACACACACACACACACACACACACACACACACACACACACACACACACACACACACACACACACACACACACACACACACACACACACACACACACACACACACACACACACACACACACACACACACACACACACACACACACACACACACACACACACACACACACACACACACACACACACACACACACACACACACACACACACACACACACACACACACACACACACACACACACACACACACACACACACACACACACACACACACACACACACACACACACACACACACACACACACACACACACACACACACACACACACACACACACACACACACACACACACACACACACACACACACACACACACACACACACACACACACACACACACACACACACACACACACACACACACACACACACACACACACACACACACACACACACACACACACACACACACACACACACACACACACACACACACACACACACACACACACACACACACACACACACACACACACACACACACACACACACACACACACACACACACACACACACACACACACACACACACACACACACACACACACACACACACACACACACACACACACACACACACACACACACACACACACACACACACACACACACACACACACACACACACACACACACACACACACACACACACACACACACACACACACACACACACACACACACACACACACACACACACACACACACACACACACACACACACACACACACACACACACACACACACACACACACACACACACACACACACACACACACACACACACACACACACACACACACACACACACACACACACACACACACACACACACACACACACACACACACACACACACACACACACACACACACACACACACACACACACACACACACACACACACACACACACACACACACACACACACACACACACACACACACACACACACACACACACACACACACACACACACACACACACACACACACACACACACACACACACACACACACACACACACACACACACACACACACACACACACACACACACACACACACACACACACACACACACACACACACACACACACACACACACACACACACACACACACACACACACACACACACACACACACACACACACACACACACACACACACACACACACACACACACACACACACACACACACACACACACACACACACACACACACACACACACACACACACACACACACACACACACACACACACACACACACACACACACACACACACACACACACACACACACACACACACACACACACACACACACACACACACACACACACACACACACACACACACACACACACACACACACACACACACACACACACACACACACACACACACACACACACACACACACACACACACACACACACACACACACACACACACACACACACACACACACACACACACACACACACACACACACACACACACACACACACACACACACACACACACACACACACACACACACACACACACACACACACACACACACACACACACACACACACACACACACACACACACACACACACACACACACACACACACACACACACACACACACACACACACACACACACACACACACACACACACACACACACACACACACACACACACACACACACACACACACACACACACACACACACACACACACACACACACACACACACACACACACACACACACACACACACACACACACACACACACACACACACACACACACACACACACACACACACACACACACACACACACACACACACACACACACACACACACACACACACACACACACACACACACACACACACACACACACACACACACACACACACACACACACACACACACACACACACACACACACACACACACACACACACACACACACACACACACACACACACACACACACACACACACACACACACACACACACACACACACACACACACACACACACACACACACACACACACACACACACACACACACACACACACACACACACACACACACACACACACACACACACACACACACACACACACACACACACACACACACACACACACACACACACACACACACACACACACACACACACACACACACACACACACACACACACACACACACACACACACACACACACACACACACACACACACACACACACACACACACACACACACACACACACACACACACACACACACACACACACACACACACACACACACACACACACACACACACACACACACACACACACACACACACACACACACACACACACACACACACACACACACACACACACACACACACACACACACACACACACACACACACACACACACACACACACACACACACACACACACACACACACACACACACACACACACACACACACACACACACACACAGCCCAATTTATCATTATTTTTATTGCTGGCCCTGACATTCAATTACACGTAAATCATGACTGAGTTACACGAGTGGAATGAGGGAGAGGTGAGTGAAATGAGAGAGAGGTGTGAGTGAATTGTGTTGCACTCTTATAAAGGCCTATATACCTTTTAATTAAGGGGGTAATTCGCTTTTGTTACATTGGAGTGCCTTGATTCCTCTAAAGTATGCTAGGAAACAGGACCAGAAGAGCAAAAATAATGGTGTTCTATTTGCTCGGAATAGTTTGGAGGATTCAGTTACTCCAAATTTACCACCAACACCGAATGTCCTCCTTAATTAAGGGACCCTGTGATGTAGTAAGAAAACTTGGAGATATACGACGAGTCCTTCAAATATTGCCACGAAACACCAACTATATGGAAGGAGTTTGTTTCGTGGTATGGTCAAGTGGAATCAGAAGCCTCCAATTTTCATACACGATCACCGGGTCTTTATTAACTGGTATATATATATTAACTGGTATATATATTAACTGGTATATATATATTAACTGGTATATATATTAACTGGTATATATATAAATGGAGTGATGATATATTTGGTTGTATACATACACACTGTTAATTAAGTGGTCAGGTGATGAAGTAATATGACCTTTATTGTTACCGGTACTAAAGAGAAGATAACATATAATAATAGTGTTGCCAGTATATAGGTTGGCTGAGGGTAGGGTAGGGTGAGGGTAGGGTAGGGTAGGGTAGGGTAGGGTAGGGTAGGGTGAGGGTAGGGTAGGGTAGGGTAGGGTAGGGTAGGGTAGGGTAGGGTAGGGTAGGGTAGGGTAGGGTAGGGTAGGGTAGGGTGAGGGTAGGGTAGGGCAGGTTGGTTTGGTTCAGGGCATCTCATGGATATTTCACGTACCCCAACGACCCCTTCACTCCCTCTCACCCACCTCACCCTATCTCCAACCTCCCTCCCCCCTACCACCGGGGCTACCTACCGTTACTATAGTGGTAAAAGAGGGGAGGGAGATGGAGAGGGAGGTGGAGAGAAGAGGGGAGGGAGGTGGAGAGAAGAGGGGAGGGAGGTGGAGAGAAGAGGGGAGGGAGGTGGAGAGAAAGAGGAGAGGGAGGTGGAGAGAAAGAGGAGAGGGAGGTGGAGAGAAGAGGAGAGGGAAGTGGAGAGAAGAGGAGAGGGAGGTGGAGAGAGAAAGAGGAGAGGGAGGTGGAGAGAAGAGGAGAGAGAGGTGGAGAGAAGAGGAGAGGGAGGTGGAGAGAAGAGAAGAGGGGAGGAAGGAGAAGAAAAGAGGGGAGGAGAAGAGAAGAAGAAGATGGGGAAGGGAGGGAGGAACAAGGAGAGTGTAATGCACGTGAGTATAAGTGGACAATACCATATAGTGTTAGTAAATCTGGAGAAACTGATTCCTTCAAACTAGTCCAGGCAACAGAACACCATTATTATTGTTTATCAGGTCCTGTTTCCTGGCATAATTTGGAGGACTCTTTCCACTCAAAATGTACCAAAAGGATAATACCCCCTTAAGTGTATATATATATATAAGCATAACCTTCAATATACAGGTTTTTGTGGTTCACTTGGAGTCTGCAATACAAACCTGAATATTATTTTTATTATTATTATTATTATTATTATTATTATTATTATTATTATTACTTTCATCATTATCATTGTGTGTGTGTGTGTGTGTGTGTGTGTGTGTGTGTGTGTGTGTGTGTCTGTGTGTTGTGTGTATGTGTGTGTGTGTGTGTGTGTGTGTGTGTGTGTGTGTGTGTATGTGTGTATGTGTGTGTGTGTGTATGTGTGTGTGTGTGTGTGTGTGTGTGTTGTGTAGGCTAAATTGACCCACCCCCAGCCTACCGGGAATCTGCCTAAACTGGTTAGGCTACCTACATTTACTGGTTATAGTGAGGGGGAAGGAGAGGAGAGGAGAGGAGAGGAGAGGAGAGGAGAAGGAGAGGAAAAGAGTAATAGGAAGAAGAGAAGGAGAGGAAAAGAGTAATAGGAAGAAGAGAAGGGGAAAAGAGTAATAGATGGGAAAGGAAAAGGAGAGAGAGGGAGAGAGAGTATAAAAAGAAGAAGAGGGGTAAGCAGGGATGAGTAGAAGGAAAGGAAAGAATGGATGGATAGAAGGAAGGAGAGTGGGAAGGAGGAGAGGAAGAGATAAGGAGACAAGAGAGAGACATAATGAAACAATAAACTGCATGAGGTAAAAGACAACATTATTATACAGAATATGAGATCAAAGGAAGGAGGAGATAAATGTAAAGGAAGTATAAATAAGGACAGAAAAGAACAGAGAAGGGAGGGATATGCTGCAATAATAATAATAATAATAATAATAATAATAATAATAATAATAATAATAAAAATATAAATAGTAATAATAATAATAATAATAATAAAAATAATAGTAATAATAATAATAATAGTAATAATAACAATAATAATAGTATTAACAACAATAATAACAATAATAATAATAAAAATAAAAATAATAATAATAATAAATACAGTGTCATATATCTCGTAACCCAAATATATTAACTCTTGACAAAATGTATATATACCCTATCCAATAAAAGTATAAAATGGTAAATAGGTGAGGCTTATATTGTAAAAAAAATGAGTGCCATTTGGTCCATCAAATATTCATAGAGGGTGGATGAAGAGGACGTTATGTCAGGCACAATATGACCTGATGGGATGGGGGGGGAGATGGGGTGGTGGGGGGTGAGGGGGGTGACGTGGAGGAGGAGGATTGGAGTGTTGGAGAGGTCTAAGGAAAGGAAGGAGAGTTGGGAGGGAATAAGGAAGGCATCGAAGAAGGAAGGAATGAAGGAAGGAGAGTTAAATTGGGAGGTAGGAAGGAATGAAGGATAATTGGGAGGTAGTAATGAATGAAGGAGAGTTGAGAGGTAGCAAGGAAGGAAAAAATGAAGGAGAATTGAGAGATAGTAAGAAAGGAATGAAGGAGAATTGGGAGGTAGCAATAAAGGAAGGAATGAAGGAGAATTGAGAGATAGTAAGAAAGAAAGGAATGAAGGAGAATTGAGAGATAGTAAGAAAGAAAGGAATGAAGGAGAATTGGGAGGTAGTAAGGAAGGAAGGAATGGAGGAGAATTGGGAGGTAGTAAGGAAGGCATCAGAGAATGAAGGAAAGAATGAGAGTTAAATTGGGAGGTAGCAAGAAAGAAAGGAATGAAGGAGAATTGGGAGGTAGCAAGAAAGGAAGGAATGAAGGAGAATTGAGAGGTAGTAAGGAAGGAGGGATAAGAAGCCTGACTAGATAAGAGGAAGAAGGAAAGTTGAAGAGAGTTCAGTAAGTGGGGTATAAAGTTAACCCAGAATCATGAAGTTGACCATTAAGAGGGAAATTCAAGTGTTGGTTGGTATATCAGGAGCGAATGATTCCTCCAAACTATTCTAAGCAACAGAACACCATTATATTTTCTATCCTCTGGTCCTGTTTCCTGGCATACTTTGGAGGAATCAAGGCACTCCAATGTAACACAAAAGGTGGAGGTGAGAAGTGGCCAGAGAGCAATAATAAGAAATCTCAGAAAATCTCGTTTGTGAGTGAAATGAAGTGGAAGGGAATGAGGAGGAGTATGAAGGGGTGAGGGGGGTGAGGAGGAGGGGTGAGGAGGAGGGATGGGTACGGAGAATGAGGAAGGGGGATGGTAAGGAGAATGATGAGGAGGGAAGGGGTACGGAGAATGTCATGGAGGGGGAATGACAAATAGTTCGAGATCTCAGACAATGGAGAAGGAGGAGGAAGAGAAGAAGAAGAAGGAGGAGGAGAAGAGGAGGAAGAGGAAGAGGAGGAGGAGGAGGAGGAGGAAGAGGAAGAGAAGGAGGAAGAGGAAGAGAAGGAGGAAGAGGAAGAGAAGGAGAAAGAGAAGGAGAAAGAGGAGAAGGAGGAATAGGAGAAGGAGAAGGAAGAATATAAATACACAGAAATACAAAGGAATATAAGTGATGGAGGTGGAAGGGAAAATGGAAGGGAAGGGAAGGTGTAAAACAGCGAAGGATGGAGGAGGATGAAAGGTGGATGCCAAGGAGGGAAGTGGAGTGGAGGGAAATGGAGTGACGTGGAGAGAAGGGAAGTGACGTAAAGAGGGAGAGAAGTAGAGGGGAGTGGATGGAAAAAGACGAAAGTGGATGGGAAGAGAAGTGACGTAGAAAGGGAGGGAAGTAAAGGAAAAAGAAGGGAAGTGAAGTGAAGGCATGTGATGTAGAGGTAAAAGGAGGGAAATGGAGGTAAAAGGAGGGAAGGTGAGGGAAGTGGAGGGAAATAGGGGGGGTGAGGGAAGTGGAGGGAAATAGGGGGGGTGAGGGAAGTGGAGGGAAATAGGGGGGGGGGATGAGGTAGGTGTGAAGGTCTGGTTGGCTTGGTCCATCACGTCACAGGTGGGGGGGGTGGGGGTTGGGGGAGGGGGGAAGCATTGCGTCATCAAATTTCCAGGAGGAAGGGGGTACGGGAGGGGGTATGGGAAAGGGGGAGGGGGTATTGGAAGGAAAAAGGGGAGGAGGGAGTATGAGTGAGTGAGGGAGGGAAGAAGGGGTGAGAGAGTGAGGTAGGGAGGGAAGTAGGGTTGAGGGAGTGAGTGAGGAGGTATGGGAAGGAAGGAAGGAAGGGGTGAGTAAGGGAGGGAGGGAGGTAGGCAGGAAGAAGGGGCACTGTAAGGGTTACGAGTGGTAGAAAGGGGTGAGGAAAGAAGGAGGGGGTGAGGGGAGGGATGGGGTGGGAGTTGAGTAGTAAGGGACAGAGAAGGGGGAAATTCCCGGAGATGGAGACGGGGAGTTTAGAAACAATCTACTCTACTGGAAGGGGGAAGGGGAGGGGGGAGGGGAAGGGGGAGATTTAAACAGAAGGCATTCCTGGAGAGAGAGAGAGAGAGAGAGAGAGAGAGAGAGAGAGAGAGAGAGAGAGAGAGAGAGAGAGAGAGAGAGAGAGAGAGAGAAGAGAGAGAGAGAGAATATGTAGGAAAGTGAGAGAAAGGGGGTACAGGAAGGAAGAGAGAGGTAAGGGGGGAGGGAGGGGGGGGCAAGCAAGCAAGCAAGCAAGCAGGCAGGCAGGTGTGGGAGGAGAGATGATTGGGTGAGGGGGAGAGGGGGGGAAGGGGGGGGGCATGAGACCACCTTGGGTAAAGAGCACAAGGTCGCCTTCTGAACCCCATACTGCTGGCCACCTTACTCATTTGTGTTTTCTTTCTCTCTCTCTCTCTCTCTCTCTCTCTCTCTCTCTCTCTCTCATTATCATTTTTATTCCTGTATTTATTGTTTCTACTCTCTCCTCTCCTTTTCTCTTTCTCTCTCTCTCTTTTTTTATGCTTTTGTTTGGTCATCTGTGCACACGTAAAGTTAAGACACACACACACACACACACAAATACACACACAAACACACACACACACACACACACACACACACAAACACACAGAAAGTTTGTAATTAAAAAAATGTCATGGCACTTTGAAATCAACTTGGCTGAAAAAGTGCTCGGAGAAGACGTGAGAAAAATAAATAATAAATAAAAATATAAATGGCGAGAAAGGAGGAAGCGAAAGTGAAGAAATGGAGGAAAAGAAAGATGAGAAGAGGCGGGAAAGAAAGAGATAGAAAGACGGGAAAGAAAGAGGAGAAAAGGTGGGAAAGAAAGAGATAGAAAGGTGGGAAAGAAAGAGATAGAAAGGTGGGAAAGAAAGAGATAGAAAGGGGGGAAAGAAAGTGGAGAAAAGGTGGGAAAGAAAGAGATAGAAAGGTGGGAAAGAAAGAGGAGAAGAGGCAGGAATAAAAAAAGGGGGTAAGAAATGGGGACAATATACCCCGTGATGAGGGGAAAGAAAAAAGGGAAGAGGAAAGGATGATAATAAATATGAAAATAAAAGAAAGGAAAAGAAAATGGTGAAAATAAAAGGAGGAAAGAAATAGTGAAAATAAACATGAAAATATAAGAGAGAAAATAGTGAAAATAAATATGAAAATAAAAGAAGGAGAAGGAGAATGAAGATAAAGGAAAAAAGGAAAGGATATGGTGATAATAAACATGTAGATAAAGGAAGAAGGGGAAAGAAATAATAATAATAATACACAAAGATAAACAATGAGGTGAAACGAAGAGAAAACGAGAGAAAACGAGAGAGAGAGAGAGAGAGAGAGAGAGAGAGAGAGAGAGAGAGAGAGAGAGAGAGAGAGAGAGAGATAGATAGATAGATAGAGAGAGAGAGAGAGAGAGAGAGAGAGAGAGAGAGAGAGAGAGAGAGAGAGAGAGAGAGAGAGAGAGAGAGAGAGAGAGAGAGGAACGTGAGCCAGGAACAGAAATATATATATAAAGTTAAAAGCGAGGGGAAAGAGAAGAGAGAGAGAAACACGTGAGGAAGAAACACAAGAATAAAGTTAGGAGGTGACAGGACAGACAGACAGACAGACACACACAAAGTTAAACATAATATGAAAGAAAAGAAGTGATAAAAATATAGACAGAAGAAGGAAGGAAAAATATTGACAGAAGGAGAAGGAAGAAAAAATATAGACAGAAGGAGAAGGAAGGAAAAAAAATATGACCAAACGTGAGTGGAAAGAAAAACCACAGAAAAACATAAAATTAAGAGTAGAAATAATTATTATGGTATAAACTTTAATAATAATAATACTGATAATAATGATACTACTAATAATAATAATGATAATAATATAGTAATAAAAATAATAGTAATAATAATAATAATGATAATAATAATAATATAGTAATAATAATAATAATAATAATAATAATATAGTAATAATAATAATAGTAATAATAATAATAATAACAAATAAATAAATAGCAAGAGAAAATAACAATAAGAAAGATGGAGAGAATTTTTGAAGCCCTGGAAGGCAAAAATGGGAAAAATATATAATTATGAAGAAAGGATGAATAAATACAAACAAAAGAGGAGAGAAGGAGACAAAGGAGAAGAAAAAGAGGGTTACAAAGAAGGAAAGAAGAGAGATACAAAGGAGAAGAAAAAGAGAGATACAAACGAAAATAAAAAGAAGGACAAAAACAAAGATGAAAGAGTGATAATAATAATAAGAAAGGAGATATGTGTATAATTATGATGTCTCTCACCTTACCCCTGCCCCTCCCCCCTCTCCCTGCCACTCCCCCTGATCCCTACCCCTCCCCTGCCACCTTCCCTTTACCCCCCCCCCCTGACCACCTGTTCTATTAAACTTTTATGTACCTGGTGTTCTTATACTTGAAAACTTTATTCTTTACCAGAGTTTTACGTCGAACTACCATTATCCTGCAAAACACACACACACACAAACACACACACATTCATAATACATACACAAAATCTATACACACACGCAAAATAGCCTATATATACACACACACACACATACCTAATACACACACACACGTAATAAATAAACACACACACAGGATAGCACGCATATAATACACACATAATCGCACATACACACACATATACAATAATGTCTTCCGTCTTTGGAATTGAGGTGACTGGAATTATGACACGGGAAATGCCAAGTCAGTATCAGTTATACCGAATGAGTTTAAGCCACGTAATGTTTCAGCCAATGACATTATTTCCTTGACCTGACCTAGTACCACCACAATCTCTCTCTTTCTCTCTATTTATCAATCTATCTAGCTATCTACCCATTTATCTTTCTATCTCTCTATCTATCTATCTATTCAGCTATCTATATCTCTCTCTATTATCTATGTATCTATCTATCTGTCTATCTATCTATCTATCTATCTATCTATCAATGAGGAAGGCCATGAAAGCTTACATACTGCCCAAAGTTCATGGAAAAGTTCATATATCATTGGAGGGACAAGAAAACATTAATATATTTGTAACAATCAGAAAAATATTTACATAATGCCATGTTTCCACGGTCGGCAGAAAGGGGTGGGGTGGGGTGGAGTTAGTTAGGGTGGGGCAGGGAGGAATTAGGTGGGGTGAGTTGGGGTGGTGAGAAGTAGGGTGGGGTAAGGTGGGATGGGGTGAGTTAGGGTGGGGCAGAGAGGAATGAGGTGGGGGTGAGATAGGGAGGGGTGAGGCACTGGCTAGATAGAAGAGTTAATGAGGTAAATAAAAGCATGTTCGTCAGCCCAGTCGTGTTAATTATGCCTCACTAATTACAAGGCCAATACTCATTAACCTTTATTTTAGGACCAATTCCTATACTAATTTAGATTAACGAATATGAGATTACCCCTGCAAATTCTCAGTTTTTTTTTTTTTTTAACCAGACTTCAGCGAGCGTATCACATTTTGCGTTGATTATATTGAACGCTACAACCTCGAGCACAGTTTATAAGTTTCCTGAAAAATTCCTATTCTACTAAACTCACTCTTACTTAATCTCTGAAAATGTATTGATCATAGGTAAGGGATGGGTATTTCACTAGTGTTACATTGGAGTGCCTTGATTCCTCCACAATATGCCAGGAAACAGGACCAGACGAACACCACCACCACCATTAACACTACTACTCTCACACCACAATTACTAACCACCACTATCACCATCACTACTGCTACACCACCATCACTATCACCACTATCACCACCACCACTGCCACACCACTATCACCAACACCACCAGAACTAAAGCCAGTGGACTATTGATCAGACTAACGAGAATCTCCCACTATAACTCACACATCAAGCTAACGATATCACAACCTGACCCTCTCCTGCCTACACTCACCTATATCTTACTTACTCACCTGCCTTACTCACTCCCTTCTCCATCTCTTGCCCACACTCACTTGCCCTACCCACTCACCCTCTCCTGCCCTTCCCCTCTTCCCCATTTATGAGAGAGAGTGAGAGTGAGAGAGAGAATATCCCAATCAATGACAACATGAACACTACCTAAAACCATTGAACACAAGGAAAGGGAAAAGTAGGAAGTGCTGGCTGGTGTGTGTGTGTGTGTGTGTGTGTGTGTGTGTGTGTGTGTGTGTGTGTGTGTGTGTGTGGTGAAGGGGTAACTTGCCAACCAGACACACAGAGGGAAAACTTTTACAGAAGAGAACAAGGCAAGGGCGGGTGTGAGTTGCTGGCGAGAAGGGAAGGGAAGGGAAGAGAAGGGAAGGGAAGGTGAAGGGGAGGGGAGTGGAGTGGAAAGAACAACACAGACACACAGACAGACAGACGTAGGTGAGTAGTGAGCCGTGAACCAAGATGACATTACTTGTATACTTTAATATTTTTTATGGGGGGAAATTTTGTGTTTATTGTGTTGGTAAATCTGGAGCAACTGCATCCTCCATTATTTTTTGCTCTTGTGGTTCTGTTTCCTGGCATACTTTGGAGGAATCAAGGCCCTCCAGTGTAACAAAAGTGAATTACACACACACACACACACACACACACACACAACTACACACACACATGCACATATTTTGTTTTGTCTTTCTCTCTCTCTCTCTCTCTCTCTCTCACTCACTCACACACACACACACACACACACACACACACACACACACACACACAACCACACATAAGCAACGAGGTGTCATCATCATAAACTGCAAATGAGCTCAACTATAAAAACGTAACCTAACACGGGGAAACACACACACTACTGTCTAAAGTCTGTCTCTCTCTCATCTCACGTTTACCTCAGCTGGGTTCAATCCTTTGTCATATTATCTCCTTCTACACCCTCTGGAATAATAATTAAACACAGACGTAAAGATATGAGAGAGAGAGAGAGAGAGAGAGAGGAGAGAGAGAGAGAGAGAGAGAGAGAGAGAGAGAGAGAGAGAGAGAGAGAGAGAGAGAGTTTGGGGTGGATGGTGAAGAGGGATGAGGAGAAACGAAAAGGAGTTAAGATGTAGACAATGAGGGTAATTAAGAGAGAGAGAGAGAGAGAGAGAGAGAGAGAGAGAGAGAGAGAGAGAGAGAGAGAGAGAGAGAGAGAGAGAGAGAGAGAGAGAGAGAGAGAGGAGAGAGAGAGAGAGAGAGTGTGTGTGTGTGTGTGTGTGTGTGTCTGTAAGATAGAAAAACAGCTGAAGGAAAGTGCTGGTTGGGTAAGGAGGAGGGACGAAAAAGGAAATGAGAGAGAAGGTAAAATAAAGGATGGAAAGTGACGAAGAAGAGAAATGACAACCAACGATGAAACATGAAGGAAAAAGAAAGATAAAAAAAAACAGATGGCAAGGTTAAAGGACCCTCCTGTGATCGTGTTTGAAAATTGGAGGCTTCTGATTCCACTCTGACCATGCCACGAAACAAACAAGCTCCTTCCATATAGGTGTGTGTGTGTGTTTCGTGGCAATATTTGAAGGACTTACTTATCTATCTCCAATTTCTGACTACATCACAGAAAGAAAAGGGGAGAGAGAGAGAGAAAATGAAAGGCATTAGAAAAGACAACAGGAAACAGATGAAGGAAAGGTTAATAAAGGGAGGAAAAATTAATGTGAGTGAGAGGGGAGAGGGAATAAATGAGTGTGAGTGAGAGGAAAGGAAGGAAAAAATGAGTGTGAGTGAGAGGAAAGGAGGAAAAAATCGAGTGTGAGTGAGAGGATGGTGTTTGTTATCTGAGAGTGCCAAGGGAAGGGTGCCACACGAGGCATTGGTGGCACTGTGTAGGGGGGGGGGAGGGGGGAGGGGGGGATCAGATTAGAGAGGACCAGGAGGCTAGATAGCACAGATAGCAACACACAATGGAGAGAGAGAGAGAGAGAGAGAGAGAGAGAGAGAGAGAGAGAGAGAGAGAGAGATGGGGGTAAGGTGGTGGGCGCCGTGGGAAGTGGAATGAAAAGTAAAAAAAAAAGGGATTGGGTCAGGGTAAGAGAGAGAAAGAAGAAATGGAAGAGGAAGAGGAGGGAGTGGAAGAGAGAAGTCACGAAGAGGAAGGAAGGAAGGAAGGAAGGAAGGAAGGTGAGGGTGAGGAAGAGAAGGGAGGTGTGGGGAAGGTAGGTAGGTAGGTCATGGAAGAAAGAAAGGGGGAAGGGGTAAAGGGCGCTAGCAGGAGAGAGAGAGAGAGAGAGAGAGAGAGGAGAGAGAGAGAGAGAGAGAGAGAGAGGAGAGAGAGAGAGAGAGAGAGAGAGAGAGAGAGAGAGAGAGGAGAGAGAAGAGAGAGAGAGAGAGAGAGAGAGAGAGAGAGAGAGAGACATAGGCATCAAGGAGTACGAAACACACACACACACACAAACAGACAGACCTTGGGGAAGAATGTCACGAATCTGAAGGCCTGCCAGACAGAGATCAGGGACAAACACACACACACACACCACACACGTACACAGGAGTAAAGGGACACACACACAAACACACTAGTAAAGGGACACACACACACACACACAGGAGTAAAGACACACACACACACACGAGTAAAGGGACACGCACACTAACACACACACACACACACAAGAGTAAAGACACACACACACACACAAGAGAGAATAAATACGAAACGGGTTGTTGAGGCTGCAGGAGGAGAATTTCACATTATAACGGAGGAGGTGTGTGTGGATATAATGAAAAAGAAGTAATATTGAAGTCCCGTAAAGGTGAGAATAGTGTGGGGTTGTACAAGCATAACAACCTAACCTAACCTAACCTAACAACCTAACCTAACCTAACCCTAACCTTTATATAAATATTAATTACCAAAGGGCATCCCCACACACACACACACACACACACGCACACACCACACACACACGCACACACGCACACACACACACACACACACACACACACACACAACTGTCAATGCTGTTGTCTTTACTTACTGATCTTGTTGAAGGCCACATGTACCTCTACCTTACCTGAAAAAGACGAGAGGAAAATTAGGAATATGATAAGAAAATAATAATAATAATAATAATAATAATAATAATAATAATAATAATAATGGTGGTGATGATAATAATAATGATTTTATTATAGTGATGATGATTTTGATTACGATGATAATAATAATGGTGATTTTGATTATAGTGATGTTGATTTGATTACGATGAGGAGGAGGAAGGGGAAGAGAAGGAGGATCTAAAAGGAAGGAAAAGAGAGGGAAGAGGAGCGAGGAGGAGGAGGGGAGGAGGAGGAGGAGGAGGAGGAGGAGGAGGAGGAGAGAGGAGGAGGAGGAGGAGGAGGAGGAGGAGGATCTGAAAGGAAGGAAAAGAGAGGGAAGAGGAGCGAGGAGGAGGAGTACGACATAGAGAAGGAGAAGGTGGGACTCTGAAGGTGATACAGTGAAATTGGATGGAGGCAGTGAAGGTGCAGAGGGTTGTGTGTGTGTGTGTGTGTGTGTGTGTGTGTGTGTGCGTGTGTGTGTGTGTGTGTGGTGTGTGTGTGTGTGTGTGTGGACGAGGGAGAGGGAGAAGAAGGTAAAGGCGAAGGGTAAACGTACAAGTAAGGAGTAAGGGCATGAGTAAAGGGAAAGAGTAAAGGCATGAGTAAAAACGAGGGTGAAGGTTGAAAAGACAGGGGGCAAGGAGCAACACACATACACACACCACATATATATTTATATATATATATATAATGTAACTTTTTTTTTATGTGCTTTTTTTATATCCTTGTTCTCCATCTTGTACCTTTGCTGTGTGTGTGTGTGTTGTGTGTGTGTTGCAGGCGCCAGACAGACAGACAGACAGACAGGCAGACAGATCAGTTCCCGGGACCTGGCCTTTCCTGGGGTCACTACACTGAAGTCTCTCATGTCTCTCACACTCTCTCACGTTCCTTCCCTTCTCTCCCTCCCCTTCTCTCCTGTACTCTATCTCGTTCATGTCATCTTACACACTCTCTCACCTTACCCCCCCCCCCCCCCCTCTCTCTCTCTCTCTCTCTCACCCATCCTTTCACCCCTCATCACCCACATCTTTACCTCCCATCTCTCTCTTACCCACATCTTCAGTATCATTCACATCCCTCTACACATTTATCATCTCTCTCTCTCTCTCTCTCTCTCTCTCTCTCACACACACACACACACACACACACATACACACGTCACGACCTTCTCTCCATCCCTCGTCTCATCGTTTCCATCAGTCATGTGTGTCCGATTATATTTTCTACTTCCTCCCTCGGTACACTGATCCTTGGCCCACACATCCATCACCACCACCACCACTCACCATTACCACTATCACCACCATTACTACCACCACCACCACCACCACTAACACTATCTACCGACACTATATTCAACTACTACCACACTCACTATCACTACCACTACCACCATTCACCCCCATCATCACTACCGCCACCAGTCACTACCTCCACCTCCACCACCACTATCTATCGACACTATACTCAACCACCCACCACACTCATCATCACCATCATCACCACCACCACTACCACCACCAACACCCAACACCCGTAATTAATACAAGCCCAGTCCACCAGTTCGCATCTTGTTACATGAGAGACTATCCTAAATAACACAACAACAACAACAACAACAACAACAATGGTATTATTATGGTTGTGTTTATTGATTGATTCCTGCTGGTGTCGTTATAATCACCAAATGAAACAATGATGAAACTTAGACACATAAATTGAGGTATAGAAAAAAATATATGTAGATAGATTATTTTTAGTGACCAGAGTATATTTCTTTAGTACCATTTCTTCGGTATTTAGGAGGTGAGGAAGATGAGGAAAATGTAGGAAATGAGGAAGGTGAGGAAAATGAGGAGAATGAGGGAGGTGAGGAAAATGTGGGTAAATGAGGGAGGTGAGAAAGATGAGGGGAATGAAGGAGGTGAGGAAAATGAGGAAATGAGGGAGGTGAGGAAAATGAAGGTAAATGAGGGAGGTGAGGAAAATGATTGAGGTGAGGGAGTCCAGACCGACCAAGACAAGGACAAAGGAGGAAAAAGGGACACAAGAAAAATCAAATGAACACAACACTCCAACAACAACAACAACACAAACAAAAGAAACCAACAATGACGAAGGATAATAATTAAAGAAACACAAGATGAAAAAGAAAATATAAAATGTGGAATGAACAGAGAGAGAATGCCGCCACGACGCCACGTTTGGGGAAAATAAACAAAATTAAAACACACACACACACACACACACACCCGAACACACATACATACACACACCCGATCACACATACATACACACACCCGAACACACATACATACAGACCCGATCACACATACATACACACACACACACCCGAACACACATACATACACATACGCCCGCACACACATACATACCGGTACAAATACACACACACACACGAACATACATACATACACACACACATTCTCTCTCTCTCTCTCTCTCTCTCTCTCTCTCTCTCTCTCTCTCTCTCACACACACACACACCAAGGACTATTACCTGTATTTATGACCTACACATTCTTGAGGTTACACCAAATTCCCCTCTATAAGGAAATCAATACCGTGAGAACACTAATTTGACGAGGGAAGGTTACAGAGGTGGCGGTGGTGGTGGGGGGGAAAGAGTAGAGGGAAAGATGGGTATGTATGTGTATGTGTGTGTGTGTGGGTGTGGGTGGTGGAGGGGCGAGGGGGAGGGGTTTGTGAGTGAGGGTGGGGGGAGGGGGTGTATGTGTGTGTGTGTGTGGTGTGGAAGAATAGAATTGGGTGTCTGTGGAAAGCGAGTGATATGCCAACAAACCTTTTAAAAGAGATAAAAATTTACCAGAAAAAATGTTTGGTGACCAGCAGAGACGGTATTGTTGATGTGGGTGGTGGGTGAGACAAGACGGTGGAAAGAGAATTGGAAAAAGACGGGAAAGGGATGAGATGGTGTAGGAATAAAGAGGGAGTATAAGAAGGGGTAGGAAACAGAGGAAGGAGGGAGGGAGAAAGGGAGAGGTAATGACAGGGAGAGCCACGGGAGGGAGGGAGGGAATGATGAGGTGGGGAGGAGAGGAGGGAAAGGGCAGTGACGTGGCGAGAGGGGTTACTTACGGGACGGGAGGGGAAGGTAGAGGAGGGTAGGGAACGAGGGGAGGGGAAGGAAGGGGAGGGTAGGGAACGAGGGGAGGGGAAGGAAGGGGGCACAAAGGTGGATGTCCTCTGTGTGGAGGTCGCGGCCTTGAGAGAACCACGTCTACACACACACACACACACATTTGCACGTAGAGTACATACATACACACACATACACACGTGGACACAGCTGTACTTACATATAGCTAGACACAACACACACACACATACATACATACATAACTGGAGATTGTTCTTATCTCCTCCCTCCCTTTTTCTTCCTCCTTCCCTTGTCTCTCTCACTTTCTCTTTCTTCCTTGTGTTCTCTGTCCTCTCTCTCTCTCTCTCTCTCTCTCTCTCTATCTCTCTTTCTTCCTTATGTCATCTGTCCTTTCTCTTTTTCTTTCTTATCTTCCTCTCTTCCTCCTACTCTTTTCTCTCTTAGTTTTATTCTCCTTTGTTTCATTTTCCTACCTTCCTTCTTTTCCTATCCCCTCCATCTTCCCATTTTCTCTCTCCATTTATTTCGTTCTCTTTCCTCTCTTCGTTCCTTCTGCTCTGTTTCTTTGCTTTCTTTTTTCTTTTGTCTTTCTACTCTTTTCTTCCTCCTTTTTTCTTACTCTGATCATTCCACCTTCCCTTTTGCCCTCTTCCCTATCTTACTCTCTTTCTATTTCCTCTATTCCATGTTCTTCCCTTGTTCCTTTTAATCTTTCCTCCTCTCCTCCTACTTCCTCTGTTCCTTTTATTCCTTTCTCTCCTCCTCCTCCTTCTTCCTTGTTCCTTTTATTCCTTTCTTCTCTCCTCCTCCTCTTTCCTCTTTCCTTTTATTTTTCCCTCCTCCTCCTCCTCCTCTTCCATCTTTTGTCTTCCCCTCTTTCAGTTATTTCTCCCCTTCGTTTTCTCATTTCTCTCTGTCAATTTTGCCCTTCTCGTTTCTTGTTAGTTTCACCTTTCTGTTTCCATTCTTTCTCTTCCAAGTTTCTCTTTTCATTCTCTTTCTTGGCTCTTTTGTTCTTCTCTCTTCTTTTCATCTTTCTTTTACTCTCTCCCTCTCTCTATACACACACACACACACACACACACACACACACACACGAACAAGTATAATAAAGACAAAAAATACATACATGTACACACACACACACACACACAGAAGCAAGCACCTTGACACAGGCATGATCGCACCAACATAATTATTATACATGTGTGTGTGTGTGTGTGTGTGAGTGTGTGTGTAGTGACAGTGCTGACTGGCATACCTAACCTAATTACACACACTGACTCTCATACCTAGTCTCCTCATCCACAAACTCACACTCATACACACACACACACACACTCATACACACTGCTCTTCAAACACTTGGTCTGTATTTCTCAGTGTCTGTCTGTTTATTTGTCTTTCTGTCTCTGTGTATCTGTCTCAATGTTTGTTTCTATGTGTATCTCTGTCTGTTTGTCTTTCTGTCTCGGTGTATATGTCTCATTGTTTGTCTATCTGTGTATCTCTGTCTGTTTGTCTTTCTGTCTCTGTGTATCTGTCTCTGTTTATCTCTGTGTCTCTTTGTGTGTGTCTGTGTTTCGGTATGCACGTCCATCTGTCCTCGGCAAATTAGCCACCTGAAGGACCTTTTAAATGCTGTCGATATAGCATAAATAAAAATCTGGCGAGGAGGGTTTGCCATTGAACATTGTACAGCTAATAAGGAACAGATCACCTTATAATATATTCCACTAAATCTTACAGTATATATCCCACTAAATCTTACAGTACCATATAGGTTCGTAAGGCATCACGAACCACATTAATTCGATGGTTGGTTTGCACGAGTTTTACAATGAAACAATAAACAGTTAAAGTCGTTTGTGACGTTGTTAAAACTGTTCCCTTTTTCCCTTAATGACCTTCCAGCCAGGTGAGACGACCAGAGCCAGAAGGTGAGGGAGGAGAGGGAGGAGGAGAGGGAGGAAGAGGGAGGAGGAGAGGGAGAGGGGGGGAGAGGGAGAAGGAGAGGGGGGGAGAGAGGGGGGGGGGGGAGAGAGGAGGAGAATGGGGGATATGACAGATATATCGGTACTTCACAAATGGGAAATAACACCTATTTTTAGGATAGAAACTGGTTCAGAATGCAACTATCTGGTCATATTAGCATTATGAAGTATATAAAATGGATGCGAATTTATACTGTTGACTGTAATACAAGGGATAGAGAAAGATGGGTGATTTTTTGTTTATTAATACCCAAGGTGATTGTACATTGGAAAAAACTATCAAACATCAAGAACAAACCAGGCACAAAGACAACGCTGGGAGTGAAATGTTGTAAAATGTTTGTCGAGTCAAAACTTCTATTTCCCTTCCATGCAGATTAAAGTGAATACATGAAACACCCACGAGGTTTTATGGATGCTGCAACAACAACAACAACAACAACAACAACAGCAGTGAGAAGAGACACAAATATTCACACACACACTCATCTCACTTTGATAGGATAATTTAGTTACTCAGGTTTCTTACTTGCAACAACAAATATTTCACAAACTCGTTGCATGTTTGTTCCTTTATTTTTAATTAAGGACCCTGTGATCGTGTATGAAATTTAGAGGCTTCTGATTCCTCCTGACAATGCCACGAAACAAGCTCCTTCCCATATAGGTGGTGTATCGTGGCAATGTTTGAAGCACTCATTCACCTCCAAACATGTTCTGACTACATCACAGGGTTCTTTAAGGGATCAGAAGCTTTGAACCAGATATATATTTATTTTGTCTTAACTACAGAGTTCTCTTTGTCAGGATCGATCACACTTGCTGTTGGTGATGTCGTATGTACAGTTACAATAAAAACTCTGTTGGCTACACATAAAGCTTGAAACAATAATGGGTGACTGACTGACTGACTGATTAACTGATTGATTGACTGGTTGTGTAATTGACTGAGTGACTGGCTGACTGTCTGAGTAACTGGTTGATTGATTGACTGTGTGACTTACTGACTGACTGACTGACTAACTGATTGATTGATTGACTGGCTGTGTGATCGATGACTCATTGACTGACTGGCTGACTAATTGTGTGACCGACTAACTGGCCTAATGAGTAGTTTTGTGACTAACTGACTAACAGGCTGACTGGTATGGTGAGCTGAGTGGATGGAGGCCTGAGGTTGTGCGTGCGTGCGTGCGTGAGTGTGCGCCAGATTGAACTAGAGACAATAAGCGATAGAAAAAGGAATTTATTGCGAGGCAGAGAACACTACAATATGCTGTTACGCAAACCCGGCCCAGTGGTGGTAGTGGTGGTAGTGAAGGTGGTAGTGGTGGTGAAGTGGGTGTGTTGGTAGTGGTGGTGATAGTAAAGGTGTTTTTTTTGTTGTTGTTGATGGTGTTGGTGTTGGTGGTGAAAAGGTGGTAGTGGTGGTGAAGGTGGTAGTGGTGGTGATAGTGAAGTGGGGGTGTTAGTGAAGAAATGGTGGTGAAAAGGTGGAGGTGGTGGTGGTGTTGGGTAAAGGTGTTGTTGTTGTTGTTGTTGATGGTGGTGGTGGTAGCAGTGTATATGATTGTGACTATGGCAGTGAGTGTAACAGAGGTAACCACTTATTAAACGTTTTCGACAGTAGCCTAAGTAAAGAGCAATGGAATGAACGCCACAGAAAGGGAAGGGAGTGGAAGAGTAAGAAGAGAAGGAAGCGATAGAAAGAGAAGGGAGTGGAAGAGGAAGAAGAGAAGGAAGCGATAGAAAGGGAAGGGAGTGGAAGAGGAAGAAGAGAAGGAAGCGATAGAAAGAGAAGGGAGTTGGAGAAAGAGAAGAAAGCCACAGAAAGGGAAGGGAGTGGAAGAGGAAGAAGAGAAGGAAGCGATAGAAAGAGAAGGGAGTGGAAGAGGAAGAAGGGAAGAGAGGGTACAGTTAGGGGATGACAGAGAAGGTGGTAATAATAGAGGTTCTGATGGTTGTAATGGTGGTGTTGTTGTTATAGTAGTTGTGGTCATATAATTTTAGCCTACTGTAAAATACACTCGTACAGTTGGACACATGAATGGGTGGTAAAGCCAAAGTGAAAGATGGTCAATTTTTCCCAATATCAAGTTCCTTAGTGCCAAATAGGAGACATCAGGGGCAGAAGTCAGTATTGAGGATGGTGTGTGTGTGTATTCCTTAGTGCCAAATAGGAGACATCAGAGGCAGAAGTCAGTATTGAGGATGGTAATAAAAAGCAAGTACCTCATAATAGACACTGGTTACTCAAATGGGACAAGTATCTTTCACCTGGGCTGTACCACCCATTCATGTGTCCAACTGTACGTACATCTCAGTAAGGAGAGATACATACATCCATGAAATCCTTGCCCACGTTGGTATATGTCAGGTAATGGAAGGCAAAGTCAGGAAGGCAAGATCTAGAGGGACAGAAACTAGCAATTTGAGTCGTAGGGAAGAAAACGGAAAGCCAAGACGTGAAAAAGGAGAAGAGGGGAAGGAAGAACTACTAGAGGCCATCCAGCAAGGAGAATGGAATGGAAAACTACACAGGGGGAAAGATATATATGTAGTGATGAACGTAGGGTGGAGAGGAATGAAAGGTGTGTCATGGAGGAAGGAAGGAATGAAGGAGAAAGAGAAGGAAGAGGCAGAAAAAGAAGGGAATGGGAGAATGCATAGACAGAATGGAAGAATGGGATAAAGAGGCGAAAGGGAGGAAGGGGAGGAATAGAAGGAATAGACAGAAGAAGAAGGGAGTGGGAGAATGAAGAGATAGAAGGGGGGAAGAGGCAGATAAAGAAGTGAGTGGAAGAATAAATAAAATAGAAGTGAGGAAGAGTAGGACTAGGCAGATAAAGAAGGAAGTAGGGGAAAGAATGAAGAGACAGAAGGGAAGAAGAGAAGAAAGAGACAGAAAGAGAAGGGAGTAGGAGAAAGTTTGAAGAGACATACAGAAAGAGAAGGGAGTGGGAGAAAGAGTTAAGAGACAGAAGGAAAGAGAATGTAGAGGCAGATAAAGAAGGAAGAGAAGGAAGATATCGAAGAAAAAGGAGTGGGAAAATGAAGAGATAGAAGGAAAAGACAGAAGAAGGGAGTGGAAGAAGAGAAGGAAGCGACAGAAAGGGAAGGGAGTGGAAGAGGAAGAAAGGGAAGGGAGTGGAAGAGGAAGAAAGGAAGAAGAAGCAGGCATGTTGGGTTGACCTTTGCCGTGTGACGCAAGGGCAGGCTGACTGAGGCGGGCAGGTTGGTGAAGGTGTAGAGGTCAGATGGGGTCAGCAGGAGGTCTCACGCACACATGACGACGCACTTCACCCTACCCCTCCCCCCCTCTCTTTTCCCGTCTCTCCCTCCCTCCTCCCCCCCCTTCCCATCTCTTCTTCTTCTTTCATCACTTCCCTTCCCTTCCATCCCTCCCCCTCCACCACTCCCTCCTTCCCTCCCTCTTTACCACTCCCCCTTCCTCCCTCTCTCCTTACATTACTCCCTCTACAATCCCTCTCTCTATCTCCCCCCCCTCTTTCCCTCCCTCTCCCCTATTTCCCCTCCACCTCCATCTTTCCCCTATCTCCCCCATCTCTCTCTCCTCTGTCACTATGACGATGGGACAATTCTGGCTCGTCATCACTCGTCGTCCCCTTTTCTCGTCATCGTCACCATTAAATTCGTCACCCAGAAATTTAGTCATGAATTCTGGGTGGGTGGGTGCTGGGTGGCAGCTTCAAAAAAATTCCCCTGATGGAAAGTGGTTCGGGTAATCGGAAAATTTGCACTACACAAGGCGGCAGGATTGATGCATCGCTCGCCAAACAAACGAAAACAAACAAACAAACAAACTAATATTACCGTATGGAGTTTGAGGGAAATGGAGTTTTTTTTTATGTTGGAGGGTAAGACTTCTATTGCGTGGATGAGAAGAAAAGTTTTATTAATCAAAATTGGCAATTGTGTTGAATGCCAGACGGAAGTGTGTATGAGACTGGAGGCACGAGGAACACATCATCACAACAACAACAACAACAAACAACAAACAACAACACAATACAACGAAACAAAACAACTTGTGTACAAACTCTCACTCACAGCCTTATTTATAGTAATCTTTTATAAAATCAACTAAAGCGTCGGATCCTTCTCACTTAATTAAAGAGTAAAGTAATTAATCAGACAAAATTGTACTTTATATTCATAGAACTCTCTTTCTCTCTCTCTGTCTCTAAAAAAAAAACACACAATCACAGATAAAAACAACAACAATATTTCAGTGTTTATCCTTGAACACCGGAACAATGAAAATAAAGTGGTGTGACTCTGTGTATGAATGAAAATAAAGTTGTCTGTGTAGGGACGCAGGAATGAAATGTGTAAATAATTTTCCTAAACCCACTACCGGGTACATAGAAAATAAACTTCATTAGAGTGTGGGATAAAGTTATAATATATAGGCTAGTAGGATTAGGAAACTGAACTTGAAGGGATGAAATAGAACAAACGTGAACAACAGATAAATAATAAAGAGTTTAACTGACCCTCTGTACAACTATAATGTACCTCGGTAATAACAGTAACTACGAACGAGACAAACAAATCTATCCGAACTGCTGATGTCATCTCTGTAAACCAGGAGTGTAAACCACGAACCCAACAAACCAACAAACGAACAAACAATAAATAACAACAACAAAAACAGCACCAAGTATAAGCCTATACAAAAAACCACAATAACCAAAACACGAAACGAAGTAAACAAAAACAACAACACCTTAAACATCAACAATCTAAACAATAATAACAACAAAACAAACAGAAGCATCTACTACAAAAGGTATACCAAACACAACCACCATCAACACGACAACCATGACGACACAACCAAACACTACAAACAACAACAACAACAACAACAATAGCGAGAGAAAGTAAGCAACAACCACAACGACTTTCAACAACAACAACCACAACAACGATGACAAAAACAATAAACAAACCAACCAACAAACAAACGAACACGGGTGGAGAGGGTCAAAGGGTGAGGAAGGGGAGAATGAAGGAAGTCTGCATTACACAATCAAACACTCACTGCGTATCTATACCTGTCTGTATGTCTGTATGTCTGTCTGTCTGTCTGTCTGGTGCGTCACAGCTTCTACTGAAACGCACATGACATGTACTGTATATACCCTAACCAAACCTTATCTAAGTTAACCTAACCTAACCTAAGCTAAGCTAACCTTGTATTATCTAACTTAACATATAAGCTAACCTTCCCTTATCTAACTTAACCTAAGCTAACCTTGCCTTACCTAACCTAACCTTGCCTAGACTAACACGCTCTCTCTCTCTCTCTCTCTCTCTCTCTCTCTCTCTCTCTCTCTCTCTCTCTCAAAGGAAACAAATGTCAACAACCATCTATTTCTCTCACGAAAAACGATAAATAAACAGAAGTTATTTCGTCAGCCAAGTTTAACTATAAATAATACCGATTCTCCTTCCTTCCTCCCACTCTCCCTGGCTCCCCCCTCACCCCCATTACCCCCCCACCCCACCCCAGCTCTCTGTCCTTGCATACCTTCACGTTGTCCACACTCTTAATACTGAGAGAGAGAGAGAAAGAGAGAGGGAGAGATAGAATAATTCAATATATATATATATATAACATTACAGGGAGTTAAATCATACATACAAATACACACACACACACACACACACACACACACACACACACACACTTAGATTAAAAACGTCTGTCAACATATTTCACACACGCCTTCTGTGTTTGATAAACAATACTGCATTACTACTCCAATATAACATTACTGACACAACCACTACTACCATCACTACCACCATTACCCTCCTCCACCAACACTACCACCATTACTCTCCTCCACCAACACTACCACCATTACTAGCACCATTACCCTCCTCCACCATCACTACCACCATTACTCTCCTCCACCATCACTACCACCATTACCCCCCCTCCTCCTCCTCCTACCACGGACATCATAACCACTATCACTCCTACTCTCCCTACTACCACCTTCACCACCATCACTGACACACTATCACCCCTTCCACTATACTCCCACCACCATTATTACCTCCCCCAACCCCCCCATCACTCCCATAAACACTACCACTACCACCATCACTGACATCACAGCCACCATCAAACACTATCACCACCTCTACCCATCACTATCATGCTAAGATATAATAATACAATATGTTCTCGTTCATAAATATTTTGTCAAAAACCTTTTCGACAAATTTAATCCATGCATTAAATTGCTACTGAAATTTGTCTATTAATTGAGTTGCGAAATACGGAGCACAACGACAGCGAGCCATTCTCCTAAAAAGATTACATTTTCTATATACTCGTATCTCTGTAAACTCGTATATGTAATTACAAAACAAGGCGAAACACATCGAGATTTTATTACTTAAAGGGGGATAGTACACAGTTTGTTGGTAAATCTGGAGCAACTGATTCCTTCAAATAATTCCAAGCAAGCAAACAGAACCACCATAACATTTGTCCATCTGGTCCTGTTTCCTGGCATACTTTAGAGGAATAAAGGCACTCCAGTGTACCAAAAGGAGACTTACTACTCTCTCAATATTGACCAAGTTTCGTCTGTCAGTGGTTGTTACAGGCTGGGGAATTATTAGTATGTAAGTGTTGGAAGGCCCTGAAAAACTCTGAGATCCTGCTTCCTTTCTCTCTTATTCCTTTCTGTCTCTGGTCTGGTGGTCATGACATTTCTAAAAGTATTATTTGATCATGTTCCGTTATCTTGGACGTGCATCACCCTGACGACGTGCCAGTCTACTGCATACCCAAACTTTTAAATGAAAAAAGCATATGTGAAAATTATATGAAAATCTTAATCGTTTTGTTTTGGGATTATTGTTGCTGTTCATATATACAAAACTTGAAGTAGGTTTTCAGTACCTTTATAAAATCTCCAACAGCTTTCTAAGACCACAATATGTTTCAACATCACTTGATAAAGGATTAAGTTTGACCAGATCTCCCCTGTAAAAAAAAAAAAAAAAAAAAAATCCCCTTGTAATTTCTTAGTTAAAGCATACATCCCGTTCGTATCAATCTCACGACACTATAAGACCAACTAAATGGACCATAACATTGAGCTATTCCCCCAAACAACCAACAACAACCAATTCCATCCCCTTATGCAGTTGACCTAGTGAATTCCAACACCTTTTATGAACACCGGTTAGCCTTGGTCTTCCCTTCTCACAGTATCACGTTCCAGTCACTTTTCCTTTATAGTCATTTATGAAGGGGACATCTCCTTTGGCCTTTCCTGCGGGTGTGTGTATGTGTGTGTGTGGGGGGGGGGGGGAAGATGTGGTGATGATTATTATGTGTACAAGTGAAGTGAGGTGAGGTGAGCTGTGGTTTGATGAGTGATAATAGAGTTAGTCGTCCAGGGGTGAAGTGAGACGAGGTGTGGTGTGGTGTGAGAGTGAGATGAGAGAGAGTTGCACTGTGGTGAAGTGAGGTATGGTGACGTGTTGTGGAGAGGTGAGGGTGTGTATGTGTGTGAGAGAGAGGGAGAAAGAGAGAGAGAATTGCCTTCCCTCGCCCACCCTCAACTCATTGTTCCCAGTGAGACAATGGATGGTTTACTGGCTGCCTCACTCACACACACACACACACACACACAACTTCCTCCCTTCAACTCCTACCTAACATATTATCACGCAACACACAAGGCTAGAAGCACACACACACACACACACACACACACTTTACATAACATCAGATTACCGTAACGAACCATTGTGTGTGAGAGAACCTTACCTTGAGATATTAGCCACTTTCTGATTGAAGAGGAGGATTATGTTATTATGCAAAGAGTAATGTGCGAGTGTACCTACCGCCCCTATAGGCTAACACCCGTAGTTTTAAAATAATTGAGGGCCCTTAATGGAGCTCTATGAACCCTCCAAACTACTCCAGGCAACAGATTCCCTATTCGAAACACTGAAGCGTTTTGTGGCCTGG